>JBCJKH010014350.1:0-24866 GCA_039877255.1 Loriculus beryllinus | reverse complement strand
CCACCCCAAAACAAAAAAAAAACCCACCACTGATGTAGTTAGGAATTCCAGGCTGCTGGTTATTAAAGTGCCCTTTGGTCACCTGCTACATCCAAATCACAGTGCGGTGACTGGCGTTTGCTCTCGTAAGCGGGTATTGTGTGAGCAGTGGGCAGCTGGAACCCTCCGAGAATCTTCACTTGTCAGAGACAAATCAATCATCTCAAAAGATGTCAGCATCTGCCCAAACCATTTTATATTAGAATAAATGGCAGATGGTGGTGTTTTTATATTTAATCAGTTCCACCAAATGCAGTTTCATCTCTTATAAAACTAAACCATCTGCAGTGTGTAGGTGTACAAATCTAGCTAAATGCCCACTGCAGAGCCTTTCCTCTTAAAGGTAAACTGTTCATGTTTAACATTTATGGATGCTAAGTTCAATAAATTTTAAAAGCTTTATAAAACTGCTCTGTCTTTATAAATACCTTTATTTTATTTTTTTGTATTTTAAATATTTGGTCTCAATGGTCCATGCCTAACTCTCATTTCTGAATCTTATTATGTAAACTGCCCATGCTTGACAGTATTAAAATACTTTCTAGGAAAGATCATTTCTCCCTTCTTTCCATATAACTGCTAACTTCAGTTCCAGCGTCCTAAAACAGGGCACAGAAAAGAAAAAGACTTAGTAACTTGTTTAGGGCAGAAGACCTCAACAGCAGTGTAATTCAGTAGATAGAAGTCTGACCTGGCAGGATCAGTCCTGAAAATCTTGACCTCAGTACAGCTTTATCTTGATTTTAGCATGGTTTTCAATACCGTCTCCTATAACAGCCTCATGGACAAACTGGTGAAGTACAGACTAGAGAAACGGACAGTGAGGTGAACTGAAAACTGGCTGAAGTGCTGGGCTGAAAGGGTTGTGATGAGCAGTATGAAGCCTAGCTGTAGATCATTAGTGGAGTACTATGGGAGCTGATACTGGGGCCAGTAGTGTTTAATCTCTTCATTAAGAGCCTGGATAATGGGCATAGAGTGTGCACCCTCAGCAAGTTTGCAGGCAATACAAAGTTGGAAGGAGTACTTGATGTACCAGATGCTTGTGCCGCCATCCAGAGGGACCTCCACAGGCTGGAGAAATGGGCCAACCGGAAACTCATGAAGTTCAACAAGGGGAAATGCCGAGCCCTGCAGCTGGAGAGAAACAACTCCATGCACAAGATTATTCTGGGGGCTGACCAGATGGGAAGCAGCTTTGCAGAAAAACATCTTGATCTCCCTGGAGAACAGTAAGTTGAACACATACCAGCAATATGCCCTTGCAGCAAAGAAGGGGAACAGCTTCTCGGGCTGTGTTAGGAAGAGCTTTTGCCAGCAGGTCAAGGGAGACGATCCCTCTCTTCTCAGCACTGGTGAGAAACATCTGGCGTGCTGGGTCAAGCCCTGGGCTCCCAGTTCAAGAGCTGTGGACATACTGGTGCAAGGCCAGCAAAGAGCCATAAAGATGGTGAAGGAATTGCAGTCTGGTTCTGTGGAAATTAGTGTTCTTAGACTTCAGTTTTGTCCCAGTTTGCGGCAGGTTAGTGCTGTCAGTTGCATGGAGACCCTCGTGATTTTAAAACAATTTCTCCAACAGCACCTGGGTGAATTTTGACCAACAGTAGTCAGGACAGCTGATTTCCAATACAGACAGATGAGATTTCATGGGGATGGGAAACAGCAATAGAGCAGTCACAGAATTTAGCACTGACTTCAGTCTTTGTGCTTTTTCATTTGATTCAGTCAGCACTGATGCCAGTGTGCAACAAACAGTACAAATCAGAACTATTGACATATATTGGACTTTGCTCAGACTAAAATTAATAGTGAAATCCCTTGGAAGGTCTAAAAGTTCCCCAAGTTTCATAAAGAAAAATAGCTAAATTCTCTATCAGAAATAATTACAATCAAACAATGGAAAATGTTAAACATGTATCTAACTATCTAATATTTCTACAGCTTTGGAAAGTAATCTAAACATAAAAATTTGCCTTAAATTCAGAGAAAAGATCATTTATTTTGCTGCCCTAAACATTTTCCTTAGCACAGTGGTAATAAACATGGTGTGAGGCTTTTGTGTATTATTAAACAACCCTTACTTTTCAACCCCAGCAGTGGCTATACTTTGGGGAATTGCCATGGTCTACAAGAAACAGGGGAGGGGAGCACTTTGTAGCCTATTTTTCTATAAAAAATGGAGATGTGAAAAAATTAAATGAGGCTGAAATGCCCTTTAAAGGTATTACCCAGGCAGCCCCTGGAAATGTAGCCACAAAAGATGTAAGTAAAGGCTGCAAACCATAGTTTGCATAGAAACACGCTTCACACAGAGGCTGGACACCCTCATAGCATGAGCAGGATGGGGACAAGACTATGCCAAAAGCATCTGAGGGAAGAGGGAAGAAAGGACACAGCTCAGGAGGGTTTATACCTTACTCATCTTCCACCCCACACAGGAGAGGAGCAAGATTTGTGCATGAACAGTTCCTTTCTGGTGCTGTATCTGGGGCAGAGCCCTACACTCAAGGTCATCTCTTATGGCTTCATGCTGGTCCATAGGGAGTGAGCAGAAGGAGGTATCTCAACTGGGAAGTAGGGCACCCATCTAGGTTAACACAGTGATTTCTGTTTATAGCAATTCATGGAAAGCTTTTCTTCAGTTTCAGCCCAAGCACATTCACAAGCACTCCACTCGGGTTTCAGTCTGAGTTTGCCTGTCAAATACGGCTCATTTGAAACAGAGTTACTCCTGAAACTCCTGTTTACTGCATAAAAGTGAAAACTGTCCCTATGCTTCATTGTTGAAGAGCAGGGGGGTTGTAACTTGAGAGCTCAACACTTTTTTTCCTGGTTACTAATTTAGACTGGGGCCTTGTATTCCCCTTAGGTCAGTCCTTCTTTCAAAACCTTTTAGAAGTCATCCAGGACACATCTGCACACCTTACAAAATCCTGGTTTCAGTGTAAGAATCTCTTATACTTTTATATCTGGCTGTCTTCACCATACCTTGGTTCAATACAGTTTGTACTAATAAGCAGGAAAGTGGGGCCAAAAGAAAAATCTATCTTTGAAAAAGCCTCTTGTAAGGGTTGTTGTCTGGGCACCACGGCAGGACAATAAAAAGGCTAATATCTAGGAAAAGGCAGATTGTCTGCACTGGCTGCTGGAACTGGAGCCTGGGAATTTTCCTAAAGGCAGAAGAATGAAATAAAGCATTGATATAATCCCACAGAAGCGCATATTTTGCCTCCATAAAGTCTCACACATTAAGAAGCCGGGGAGGGCAAGCTGAGCAAGAAAGAAATTGAGACAAAGAGATGGAGAAGGCAGTGGGCCAAGGAAGGAAGTAGGAACCAAACGACACCGAGCCTGTGATTCAGAGGAAGAGCTGAGCACCACAACAGGACGTGGAGGGACAGCCTGGAAGGCTCTGACATAGAGAACTCCTGGAAGCGATAGAGACAGAAGAAAAAATAGGCAATAAGCATATATATTCTTTCTTCTTATTAGAAACACACACATTTTTGTACATAAATAGACATTTTTGCGTTCATAAACATGCTTGCATACATATATATACACATACATTTATGTGTGTGTATGTGTTATTTCTTGTGCTATTTCAGTAGAAAAGTGACTAGAGTACAAAGAGTGTTTGCCTATTTGCTATCAGACGTCATATGCCAAAAGAATAAATTGTAAACTCATTTTTCCAGTAGGACCAACACTCTCAACAAAGATGAGCTGACGTTAGTCAACAGCTTGGTGGGGAGGCCAAAGGGGCTAATACAGCTGTGAAAGCATAACAGGCTGACAGGCTGTTTATTGAAAAACTGCCAGAGAAGGCAAAAGAAGAGACCGTGTTTCAACCACCCAGTCAAAGTGGTTGAAAAGTCAACTCCCAAAGTTCACCACAAGCTTGAAAGCTGAGTTTAGCACCAATTCAGGGGTGCCCTATCAATGCAGTGACACATTTAAATAACAGTTTGATGTTTGTATAGAGTTCTTGCTTGATTCATTCTAAGCTACCAACAAGCCATTGGTCCAAAGAGAAAGTCTCTGCAATGTTTATTTAATCAAAACTGCTATTTCACAATTTCCAAACAGAATTTTTTGTTTTTTTCCCAGAACCACACAAATGCATAAACACTTCATATACAAAATCTACATGTTTAGCTGCAGTGGACTGCTGTAATTGCTTCAGCCACAGCTCATGCCATGAAGTACTGGTCTCAGCAACTGTCCTCACACATTTGAAAATAAGATACATTCTGAGATACACGCAGCTTTCAAAAACACAACACCACAAGAATAGTACTGATCTTAGCCCACCCAACATGTATAAATATATAGCATCCACAACATACCAAATCAACCTATGGAGAAGGCAGGAAAGGGGTGGTAGGTGGGCAAAGAATTGCCAACATACAGAAGCAGGTCGGTTTTCTGAGGAAAAATTGTGCCAGGGACAGAAAATAAATGAAAGAAAGCACAATGTTGTAGGCAGGGGAAAGATATGAAGCTAATAAACTAGTACAGGTAGGCGACATGGCAGTGAAGGCAACATCTGTAACGCCTTGAAGAGGAGGGTGGGAAGATTTCATGTGATGCAGCTAAACAGGAAGAAATGAGTGGCATAAAAGGAAAGCAAAACTACTACTGGATCACTTCATATACTGTCATGTCAAGTCTCTATGCAATTCACAGCTTGCAGATTTACCAGCTAACACATTCCTCACTGCAAATTTCTAACTGAGCCAACTGCACAGAAAGTTTTCGATTTGGCTTCACCAAGAACACCGTTTTGTTCACAGCGTGAAGCAATGTGGGAGAAGAGGGCTCTTGTTTTCTGTCATTGCCACTGTACAGCATTCAGCACACTAATGGTGGCATCCTTACTGAAATGCACCATGGTTTGTGTAACCCTGCGAGACACAATGATGCAGAAACAACACCATGCCTATGCTCTACCAATAACAGACACCAGGTGCATTGTGGTCATGAACAACTTTATCACTGAGGAGAGGAAAGAGGACTGCGCTGGTCGCTTTGCCTCAACAATACTACTTCCTAGTCTATTTATAGTGCCGTTTTAACAGCCATGGAGGACACATTATTTGGCTGCCCAACTTGGGGAATACAGCTAGCAATGAAGGAGGGAGAAGAACAGCAGAGGTACTAAAAATCATAACACATAGGCTACAAGATCATGACAAGTCTCTTTTGTAACTCAGTACAGCAAATATGGGTAGAGAAGGGGAGTTTTGGGGTTCACAGTATAATCTGTTCACCTCACCCAACAAAATGCAAATAAACTCCTCTGGGAGAAGTGGAGCTGTTCTGCATTTATACCAAATATAAATGAGAGCAGAGCCTCAGCCAACATGATAACTACTTCTTCTGATTTCTTTTGGCTTGTTTCTTTCTCACCCTACAAAATGCTGTGTAATGGGCAAATGAACATGGAGTTCTCTTGCAATAAATTGGATGAGTGAACAGAGGGAAATCAATTTCTTTATGATGGCTTCTACTATGAACAAAACCAGAATGCCTAACGAGTGCTGGAATGATAGATGGAGTTTGAGGACAGAGTCTATTATTACATTATGTTAAACTAAAACAGCTTTGTTGACTTCAATCCATTTATTCCAAATTTTGCACAGATAGAGACTGTGACTGGAATATACACAGCGTACAAAGTTGTGGAGCAGGTTCTGGAAGTTAGAGGGGTTTCTGCTTCTTTTACCACTTACACCTATCTGGGTCAATCACCAACTATGCAACACATAAGGAAAAACACCCTAACATTGCCAACAATGGGTATACGAAACAAATTAACAGGAAATTTCTCTAATTTATGAGGTTTAAAAAATAAACTCTTACCTGGGTTAAAACTAAATAGACAGAAACTAAACTCCATCAGGACATTAAATAAATCATTTAGAAATAGCAAAATATGCTCTGTCCCATAATTTGCAAGTAACCAGCAGAAGTCATGTGTGTAAGATATTATCTAGCTCAGAGTCTAATTGAAAATTAAAATCAATGTCATATACAATAATTAGGATAGGTGTTTTTAAATTTTTTAAACATTTCCCTTTGAAGCAATAGTTTTATATTCTATTTTATACTCTTGACACTTACTAAACTAAAAACATGCATACAGAATTACAAACAAATCCAAAGTCCTGCTTTAAAACTCCACCTCCAGCAGTTTGAGGTGGGCTGTGCAGCAAGATCTTCCATCCCTCTCACATCCCCCACCCGACAGCCTACTCAAACCTTATAAATCACAAGATGTTGATAATTTATCAGAGGTACACTAAAGACAGAAATTACTATCTGCATTAATGCCTAATCAGGTATTTTAAAGACGCTGCCCATTGCCATACAGTGTCGCCCCCTGGCAAATCTGAAGACAGGCACCAGAGCAGAAAAGCACTGTTATCTGGAGCACCAATTCCTACACTGCTGTGAAAGAAGGTTGTTCAACTAATAAACTTCTTTTGGAAGAGAACATCTTTCATATCAATGTTAGAAAAAAGCACTCAAATACTTAAAAATTCAGGAGCCATCCACAGACCTTAGGATAGAGCTTTTAAGTAACATGAGGAATTTACCATTTCTAGGACATTCCTCATGGTGCACATTTCTGAGAGCAGAAAAGGATGATTGGGTTCTTCACTTTGCCGTAGCTGAGAGATAGTGATGTTTCTGGTCTACAGATGGCAAGGGAGGAAACAAGATACTGCTGCTGCCAATGGCATGTTGAAGCAAAAGATGTCCCATATTCAGACTACAACCACCTTTGTGGAGTGGACTTTGCAGAACTCCACTAGCAGCACAGCTGAAGATGGCATTTCTGTCACCATTAGGGTCTATCCAAAGCCCTCCTGACAAGAAATAAAAAAAAGTCTTTATATCTGATATTCATCATTCCTTTATTCCAAATGTCTTTATTCATCATCCCTTTATTCCTCTTGTCTTTAGCATATCCTACAGGACAATATTAGAGGAATGGTGGAGCATATCAAAATACGTGTGTTTATTTATTAATTTATTTTACATTTTACAAACCCGTCATCTTGGAAAAATTACTTGGAAAGAGAATGTCTGTCTACAGACACATGAACCCTGAGGGTAACAGATGGTTGCAACCTTTTTTTGAATTACAATTTTTTCACTTAATTTTAAAATTGAAATATCAGTCTTCCAAAAATTTTTCCTTTTTTTTAATATCCAAATGTTAAAAACACTACTTCTGCTTATTTATACATACTCACATGTTTAGCTGTTATTTTAAAATGCATTCTAAAATCTCCTGCTAACTGTTCACCACTAGTCATGGTTTCCAATGACACCTCCTGTATCAGTCCCTTCCTGAGTTAAAGGGAGAAACCTTATACTATGAACCAAACATTCATGACTGATTTTCCCATTCAGAGGCCGAAGGTTGAAACACACTTGCAAAAGCATCTAAACCCATATATAATTTTCATTTCTGATACAGGAGCATGTACTTAAAGTTAAAAATTTTGCTGAATGAGGACTGCAATAAGCACATCTTCAATGCTCTTCTGAAGCAAGTCACAAATGCTGCTGAATTTGGAAAGCTAATTTTCATCACAAGGAAGTTGAATACCATCTTAGAAAACATCTGCTTTTTAGGGTCAGATTCTAATCTCTGATATACAATGAATAGCTGTAACATCTCAGAAGATGTATAAACACATCTGACAAACAGGGATGCACATCTGTTGGTCACTCCCAGATACTAGACAGGCTGTAAGATTTGCATCACACACATATGGGTGTTTCCTGGCTCCTCTCAGCACATGACCTACTTGAGCTTCCTTATGTGGAAGGTTATGGTTTAAGAAGCAAAGTTCATCAATCGCCCTCTATAAACCCTGCCCACAGACAGCATGCTAGAGTGAGTAAGCTACCACGGAACATTTCATGCTTGCAGCCATTGAAGCAGTTTGAAATGCCAACACCTACCTGAAAGTAAAACCATGCCATTAGAATAAATTCAAGACATTCCTTTTGTCAGCTACTGAATACAAAAAATTCTCCTGTAATTTTACCTCAGTGCAACACTCATTGGCTTAATGATATTCTACATTGAGCAAACCATGGCAAGGCTGGATTCAAGATTTGCAGGGAGGCATTCAGCATATCAGCCATGCAATAGGAAAAAATATTCATCAGCTTTGCCGGAGACCTTTGTACGTAGCACAATGCCTCCTAGATCACTGAACAAGTCTGTCCCATCACCTGCAGCATATATGTAAAATACACACTGCCTCCCGTCCTCTGAGCACAATTTGAGGGGCAAAATCACCTCTCCTTCTGTCAACCCCAACTGGGTAATGAAACCTGTCATTACCTCACTCCTCACTTGACCTCCTCAGAGAGCAGTGTTCAGGTTTCTTTCCTCCATGGTACTACATCAGTCGCTATTACCAGCCTTCAGCCTTTGCTAGATCTATTACACACAGTTCTGTAAATATGTTCACAAAAATTACTTTCCATCCCAGGTCAGGATTCATTGTGTATCAAGAGCACCTATAAAAGAAATAAAGCCATCAGACGTCACGTCATTCTGAAACAACCCCAAAAAAACAAGTCAGCTTTTGGAGGAGACAATAGGCTTTGAACTTGGTAATTACCAGCTATTCCTGATGACTGTACATAGGAAAAGCCACAACCTCCACTGTTCATGGAGGCTGCAAAAGTAAACCCTTCATTATTGTTTCTGCTATATAAATGTTCTTTTGCTTTTCCGTCTATTTAACCTTTATGATGGCAAAGAAAATCAATGTTTAAATCAACTTTAATTATATTTTTTCTCAACCGTTGCAACAAGGTCCCTTGAGTGACCTTTAATTATATTTTTTCTCAACTGTTGCAACAAGGTCC
Organism: Loriculus beryllinus; assembly: GCA_039877255.1. Taxonomy (NCBI): domain Eukaryota; kingdom Metazoa; phylum Chordata; class Aves; order Psittaciformes; family Psittacidae; genus Loriculus; species Loriculus beryllinus. The sequence goes on along the minus strand of JBCJKH010014350.1, from coordinate 15,923 downwards.
CTTGAGTGACATCTTTATTTGTGTAAAAGGCAGAAGAGTTTGCAAAATGGGTTTTAAAACATTACTTCTGGCCCACAGAAGTATTTCTCTCACAGGACACAACAGACAAAGAAAGGAGACAGAGTGTTTGCCTACAAAAAAGATTCCTAAAATGGGAAGAGGTTTCAGGAATCCAGTTAAAACACGAATGTTATAAAGATTACAGATGGCACTGCAACCAGGGAGGACTACAATATTTGGACAGGCCCCTTTCAAGACTATCTACCTAAATTGACTTTAGTGTCCAGGACAACTTAAGATTCATAAAGCATAAAGCCATCTTCACTCCTCTCCCACATAATGTGCTTTTTGTGGTTCATTAGATTTTCTATGTAAAACAACTGCATTTTTAAAGACACTTAAGCACCCTAATCTTTGGAAAACAGAAGCCCAAATTCTTCTAAATGTCTGGCCCATTATCAGCTGGAAGCCTGGTCAGATTCAAGAAATTGGTAAAAGCAATTTCAGACACTGCTTTCCTTCCTGTGTTCACCACCAATATATCTTTTCCATATATTGGTCTAATTTAGACTGCAAGCTCTTCTGAGCATGGAATATGTTTTTACATTCATAGAGTGCCCCATAAATTTATGGCATTGGATGCATTTTTATAATAAATAAGAAAAAAATCAATTATTTCAGTTAAATGATACTCTCCCTACACTAGCAATTGATATTAACGCCTCCAGCAATAGCTGATGCTGGCTATATCAATATCAGAGCCTCAGAAAGACCCTGGAAATGTAGCTTATATGTTTCTATAGTGTTTGCATTTTGGACTCTTGGAAAGTAATAAAGCACTGCAATACAAGATGTCTCTTGACTCCTTTACTGACTTAAAGGCACTCTGCTTATCAGTAAATTAAAAGGAATTTCTTACATTCATATGGCTAAATCATTACTGATGTAGGACCATTACATCAAATGACTAGAACACATGCAAGTGCAAGGCACTCAGCTTTTGTTTCATTATAAATGTCTTTGAATGCTGATATTACTGCTGTCCTTTCCTTTATGTAGGCCTTTTGTCCTTTCTGCTTTTTTAAGTGCTTCTCTGGCCCACGTTTTAGGACACACAGTGTGGTTTCAGGCATATAGTTTGCTCTAGTGGAATGCATGCAAAATGAATGCAAAATATGCAGCCAAGATAAGCCCTGGCAGATCTGGGAAGCAGAGCAGAAGAAATAATTTTGCTTGTTACCTTTAAAATCTCTTCCATTTGATAATTATACAACCAATAGAGGGAGAAAAGCACTTTTCTTTGCCAGACGTGTATTTTCCTGTAATAGAGCAGAACTTCCCAGGATACCTAGCCTCTATTTGAATCCTTAGGAATTAATTGTTTTATCCACCCATTTCCACAGGACAAGGCCACTAAATAATGAGACCCATAAACCTTTATAATTAAGGAAAAATACAGATAACATAGAAACAAGCAGAGCCTTTGGTGGCATAAAAAGACACTCTGGCTAGTTAACAGGAATAGCCAATGCATTCCTGATCCTAAGTGCAATAATTTTAACAGCTGGTATCACAGAATAGATTCCATGATTAATATATTTGAAACAAACTTGAGTTGCTAGATTAGGGCACTCTGTTCAAGCAGTGGGAGCATTCGTTCAATTGCACATCAGATAGCCATTGTCTGAACGTGGTACTGATAGTCGCATTGTAAAGCTGATTCTCTAATATTCTTGGGATGCAATGTACTGCATTTTTTTCATCATTTCCTCTACATGTAAACTGATCTCCTGCGTTGAAGCAGTACTATTTAAAACAAAAGGGTTTGATTTATAGCCAGTCCCCAGCCTCATAAATCACACCTGCAGTGTGGTGCTCTGAGCTCCCTGTGTTCTGCCAGCATTTACGTTTTATAAATGATTTGGGTTTACCTCCCATTGTGATGGAGCCTAATACAATTGCATTCTTCTCTCCCAGCATTCACTCTTGCTGTTGCTCATTATTCCCACTGGGAATTCAGACCTAGTTTTTGCAAGCTCGTCAGGGGGAGGGGATTGATGGTGGTGTGGGTTTTCTTAAATTAAGGAATGTTGAATTAAAAATTTATGTTCACATTCTGTAGCTTTTTCTATTGCTAGACATACTATGCAGTGGACTTTCTTTCCTCCCCATTGACTAGGCTTATTTAAGCTCCCATTTGCTAAGCTAACGATTTGGAAGGTAGGACAGCAGCTTGAAATGTCCACTATAAACAGTTTTTGACCTTCAGAGTAACCCAGGTATGCACATCAGCCACCCTAAAAACTGCGTGAGGAGCTTGAATTCTCATTTAAAAATAAAAAAGTAAAAAATAATTACTCGAGCCTCCCAAGAGACTAAGTGCAAGGATTTTATTTCTAATTCTCAGAGTCTCCTAAAGTGCCTAAAAGATGCTTATATAATATTTTGCAATTGTCTCTCAAGTTCTCAACCATATAACAGTTCTAGTTGGTTAAGCACAGTTCAGACATGCAGAGATAACGAGACTTGCTTATAGAGCTGACAGCCTTAAGTCCTGGTTCAGAGAATTATTTCTAAGTCATGGCACCATTTAACTGAGATTGATAGGATTTGTGCATATGCTTTGCTTTCCTCTATACCAAAACAATTCATGATTTCATTTGTTCAATTAATGACCATAATCACTGCCATTTTTATTGTTAAAAATACTGCTACTACCATATCTACAGCCAACAAAGAATTAATTGTAGTTTGAAGTTGGTAAAAGCCACAAAATCTAAGTTACATTTCTGTTACAAGTACACAATACAGTTTAGGTTCAGTTCTGGAGTCCAGTCATCTGAGCACTAAAATGGAGTCTGTTATTTGAAGAGATAGTTGTAAAATTTAGGCCTGAGATTTGGAAGGCTGCAATGTGTGTCAACAGAGATCAGGCTCAAACCTAACTAGTTGGAAAAATATTTCTGAAATGAATAATAGTTATTCAGAAAAGCTACTCCCTTTCCAGCATAACTCACAGGTAGACTGGAATAAGTGGACTTGTTCCAGTTCAATGAAGGATTAAGCTAAACACTTCTATTTTCAAAGTAGATTAAGTAAAACAAGAAGACATTTTGATTTCCGAATTAGAACTGTCCACACATGCATTTATACAGGAAGAGTTTTTGCACTTTAAAAGCAAACTTTGTTTTTATCCAAATTTACTTTCAAATGGAAAATTCAGAAAGCCTTGAATTATTGTGTCTACTGTCTGAAAACTCATATAACAGTATCTGTATGAAAAGTAGTCTTCTGAAGTTCATAGTGTGGGCATAAAGATAACCAGTTGTAACAGATCTTTTTTTGGTAATGACTAGACTAATTTTTAGAACCTATTTTGGATTTAGTTACCTATTATATAAAAACTAGTGATTCCAATAAGTGTTTCAAAAATAGAATTTAGTGAATTCAAATGCTCTGAGCAACTGTTTAATTCTCCAGTAGTTCAAAATTAGACTTGATTCTGAGAAAAAAAAAAACCCAACCAAACAACTAAAACAAAAACAAAGCCAAATTTATTCATAATTACTGAGAGAAAAACACTGAATTGTTAATGCCAACATTTGTTACCTTAAGTTTAAATTTCTTGGAGTTTTTACCCAAACATGGTAAAGTATGAAAAAAGATGGTAACTCTGCAAATATTATCCATCTGATATTTTATCTTCTTGCAGGACAAGGTAGCAAAATGACTACTTGAACCTCCTCCCTCACTGCAATTCTTGTTTACCATTGGATCTAACTGCAGTAGAATGCAATTACGCAAATCCTGGTACACATGGCTAAGGTTAAATTACACCTTGCTGTGTAGTCTTGCACTGTTACAAGTCTTCTATGATTTGCTCTATGAAGCATCTTCAGATCACCAGCCTCGCATGAAAAGAGATTCAGGATTATGAGCATCCTTCTGCAGTAGCTTCACATGCAACCATGTCTACTGAAATATGAGTTTCATTTTGGGTTTGGTCCATTAGTATTTCAAGTCCTTTTTATCCAATTGCATGTGAGGCAGCATGGTTGTGACATATATCCTTATACATTTGTTTCAAACAACCCTAACATTCCAATGTTTTTTCCTGAGGGCAATGTCTTTATACAAGATCTCTACCAAAAATAAACCTGCAATAAAAGTGCTTATGTAAAAAAATGGATTTTTAGTTGAATGCATAAAGCCTGTTCCCCTGTCAAAGTAGGCATTTGGGTAACTTTGAAGTTTGATTTAAATATTAGCAAATGTGAAAGATTTATTGTTGTCTTTACACAAAGCAAAAAGGCATTAAATGTGCCCCAATGTCTTCAATGAATAAAATTCATTTCAGTAAATGTAGATACTTTCCAGTTAATGACTTCTCTTATAATGTGAAGAGCAATTATAAGCTGTATCTGGAACACTGATAAATTCACCCAATCACCTCTCAGATACTGGCAAGTCCAATTTAAATGGGACAACTAAACTTATGCCTTCTAAATTTCCATTTGCACACACAACTAGATAGCTGGAAATGGGTAGTTTGATCTGCATACACAGCTTTTACTTATTCAGCATGGACAGTGCTGAAAAAAGGTCTTTGGCATTCTACTGGAAAGGTGCCCTCTGATACTTTACATGCTTGTATTCTTGACATGAACCATCCAGCTGTTTTCTAGAGTCCTCATTTATATAATAAGATGTCTTACAATCCTTTATGTTATTGGAATCAAAATGCCTGCCCCAAATGCTCATGTAATAGATACATACATTGAAAATACATTTGAGCATCTAGACCTAGCAGAAGAGGAGTGCCTATTTCCACCTGTACAGCTCATTTATTCCTGGGAGAAATCAATGAAGAAAATTTAACCAAGAAATTTGCAAAATAAATATCTGATAGATCCAGTAATATGCAACTATAATCAATAAGGAGAGCTTTCCTGGCAGTAAATGACTAGCTGGAAGAATCATTAACTATGAGAAATTCCCAATGCCGAGTGCAATCTGATCCTGAAAACACTTATTCACATTATCAGTCCTTATTCTTACAAAATAATCCTGGTTTGCGAGAGCCAGATTTCCTTATTAAAGTAACATCCTGTCTAAGTTCCATAGCATATCTACTGCTTCTTAGCAATATTGCTTCTTAGCATACCTATCGGTACGTTAATAAAGTACCATTTTTAGACCATTTGTTAAAAAAGTTCTGCAAATACTACTTACAAAATCACTTTAAAAGAAAAAAAAAAAAGTTGCTTTCTTAAGAGCTTTAAGTTTTAAACTTGAGTTCTATGTTCCCATGGATACACTGTTGTGTTCCTATAAGGTCTTGCTTCAGCATGGTAAGCTATAGGGAAACAGAACTTACTCTCAACATTTCAATAGGCTTAGCACCTTCATCAGCTAAGTGGTCCTCCAGTGGTGCCCAATAGGATATACAGTTTTTTTCGTTTTCCATTCTCAGAAAGAATTAGTTGTTGTTCATGGCCCCATAGTTGATCTGAGCACAATAAATACACAACTGTCATTTCAATCCAGTGCAGCCCAAACACATTTCTCTGGCTGAGTCACATAGTGTCAGATAGCTGCAGACTACTTATCATAATCCCAGATCATTTGTACAACAGTATTATCACTGACCATTCCCTCCCAACCCCCGCAAGAAATGTGAATTTCTTATACAGAAAACCCTGCTTTCTATAAGAATTCTTAGAATTATGGAATGATTCTCAACGCAAATAGCAATCAAATGCCTTTGCCCCAAAAGAAATCAGTTATTATCAGATGTTGCATCAACCCCATCTTATCCAATTGTATATGTGAGGAGTAATTCCCTGATGCTACAGGTTGTTCTGTTTTCTTGTTCTTTGGTGAAGATCATTATGGTCCCTAGACAGGTCTCAAAGACATTTTTAAGGAAAATGCTTGACAAAGAGAGAGCAATCTTGGAAGAAAAAGAGCCTATAAAAATAATTTTCTTTGGATGCAAAGGAGGCAGAGAAGGCTCAGTAATGGAATACACGGCTTCCCATCCCTAGTTCAGATGTAACTGAGGCTGTCAGTAGTCAGAAGTGGTGAGTCTACAAAAGCTGGTAGCAATAATTTACCACAGCATCAGAGACAAAAAGGAGGCAAAATAGGGTTAAATTAATGTTAGTTTTCAAAATAACATGAAAACACATATCCAGACAGTATACAATTAAGAGTAATCCTATCTTCAGGGTGATGTTGACTAATGACCTAACAGCTGTTTTCTACAAGGTGTGCTCAGATCTAACATTGCTGCTGGTCTTTCAAACATTTATCACCTTGTCCATAAAAAAATTAGTCCTGTCTGTCTGCTAGGTTCAGAATGGCCAAAGTTCATTAGAAAATTCTTTTTAATTAAAATATTATCAAGTTCAATATCTAAAAAAATCACTAAATATTCACTATTTTCAAGGGGTTCAAAGGGGTTCTTTGAATCTCAAAGACTGTAAAGCTAGCCTATGCATCCTGTATCCCCATCCACACCATTGTTTTTGCTTTTTACTGTCTTCTTTCAAGTTTCATGTAGCCTCTTAAGCCTTGGGGCTATGTCATCCTATCTGTTAACTAGTACACTGGATTCTGATACTGCCTGGGCTTTGAGGACATTGCTGTAGAACAAATCATCATAGTGATCAATACCTGGGAAGCTATGACATTGTTAGCTGTGAACTTGGCTCAATGACTCCATTAGTGCCATCAATATACATCCAATGGCCATGTGAGCAGCTATATGTGATGTAGCAGCAGTCACTTCAGAAGAATATTGACTGACTCAGTGCACAGACACAGAACTGACAATTAAATGAACTAACAGTTTCTATATACTTTCCATAATCAATTCAAGCTACAGTGCAGTCATGCAGGGAAAGGCTAGGAACAGCATGACCAAGACTGAGCCACAGCTCCCATTTTGCGGCACATTCTCTCCCAGTACAGAGTTTTCCTGTCAAGGGCAAATAAGACATCTTAAAAATAATTTTTCACAGTTAATCTTAAAGGTACCCTTTCAGACATAAGGAAAAAGATTGTGGACAAGAAAAGTGTTCAACAATTAAGTGGAACAGCTGCTGAGTGGGCTGCAGATCTTGTTGCAGTGAGCAGAGAAACCTGCATCTAGAATGCAGTCTGCTGAGAATATGCATATAACCCATACCTGGATCTGATTCTTTGCTGTCTTTCATAATAGGTATTTAGATCTGTGCAAAGTCTGTGAAACATGGTCACTCTGAGCAGACTTCTACAGGCACTTGGCCGCCCACAGAGCAACACAGTGGAGAGCTGGTCCACAAAGCTGGCACAGCAGCTCTGTGCCATTACATTCAGTAAAACCTACATTCATGTATGTATGCTTTTCCATGCTCCTCCTCATCCACTTTTCTTCTTCATCCTGGATACAAGAACGGTTTGTTTACTTTTCATATCCCTTTCCTATCTGAAAAAGGTACAGAACTCTAAAACTGCTGAAACACTAGGTCACACTGAAGTGGTTTTGTGAAACTCATCCAAGTTCCTCAGTACAATTGACGTGGTTTCCTTTTAACATAGATGTGGCAGAGTTGAATAGATTCCCTAGAGACTCCACAGTTATTTTCAGTAGCAACAAAAGCCCATCCCAAACATAACTTTCAATCTGTTCATCCCTCCTTGAATACTAAGTAGAGCCTTTTCCTCTTATAATAATGTACTGAAATCAATTCTATACATCAAAAACACCTCCAGCACTTCAATATCACCTGATTTACTTTCCAAGATATATGTCCTAATGCCACAATTACCCCCATTGTTGGATGAAGATCAGGCCAGAAGTATTGTACAATGCCTTTTATCTAGCCCTACCAGGATGGGAAGTTCCACTGGGAGATACACATTTATGTCAGGGGCAGCATATAGCACCTTGAAATTTAAAAGAAGCATTAATGAACAGAGGATGCACCCAGAGGACAGCACAGATTTAATGCAAGCCAGAAAGTGTTTGGAGTCCTTAAAAAAAATCAATTAACTTTTAAAATAAAGTGCCAACTTAGTAGTAGTTCTATTTAACAGCGTTGGTCAAAAGCAACAACAGAGAATTTACAATTTTATTTTGGCCAGGCCTTTATATTAAGTAAGTATGAGAATTCACCACCTTTGGGCTTCTAACCCATTTGTATAGATACAGGATTTCTGCAAATACAATGTAAATTGAGTTTTGGCAAAGCCATGGTTATTATGGAAGCGGTAACTTTGATTTTCTCAGTAACTACACATCATTTCTTATCATCAAAGTCTTATGCTACAACAATAAAGTTTGGAAACTGTTTTCATGGTATTCATGTTATTTTCTCCTGGACTGCAAGATTATTTTCAAGATGCATTTTTTGATTGCGATCACTCATTCAAACAAATGCATCATTTACAGAACACATTTGTCTCACAATTCACATGCTCCAAGTTTATACAACAGTGTACCCGCTGTTTGGTATCCAACAATTTGCATGCAAAGTCTGAAAATTTTCTCTCCTACAAGGAAAAAAAAACCTACCCATATACATGCTAGACCCCTTTTAATGTCTTTTCAAAGGGAGATGGGTCTCAGGATAAAATGCATGACATGAAAGGCCCAAAGACTGCATACAATTCTCTTGTGAAACAAGAGACATGACGCTCTGACAGTGCAGCCAGCCTTTACACATTAGTATACGTCTGCAATCCAACCTGTCTTCAGTCCCACAGCACAGCTGCAGTCCCAGGGGGTGGTTTCCCCAGGCCCATAATGGGGGTACTGGCTCTGACATCCCTGGCACCAGCCCTTTCACAATTCTGCATGTCGCAGCCCCTTCTCCGAGTGCAAGTATCTGAGCGCCGGTGGCTGATGAGCCACAGTACCCAGCACAGAGGCACAGTGATGACAGTGCATACCTAGAACGTAAAAGGGCATTTGAATAACTTACCCTGGCAGATAACAGAGCCAGTTAAAAACAGTGACACAATGTATGTGCAGCTGTACAGAAATCTATAACAAAGAGAAGTGCAGCACTATTCTGCTACCTCTGCTCACAAGAGAATTTCTACTGACTTTGCTGGGCACTGTATCAGCCAAAAAGCAGCAAATACATAGTATTTTGTTGTCTTAAGAGATTTCTCAGTTGCATGACACATTCATTCAAAAGGTAACTTCAGTTTCCTATTACTATGAATGCATTAAGCTAGATTAAATAACAAGCACAGCATTACAAATATTCTTGAAGCCATTTTGTTTATCTTCTGGCATTGAATTTGATATGACTAAAAACGTTTCAAAATTTGTAAAAATAATTTGTAAGCCAAGTACTATCATCATGGAAGCTCATAGAAGTGCTCATGTACTGGAAAACTATGAATACCACAATGTATTTGGCATGATTACTGGGCAGAACAGGTTGTAAAAACCATTTAGAGTAATACTGAATGGTTGTATTATTAAATTCCATTATATTGCTTAAGACAGCAAGTACATGGTCTCCTTCTATTTTTTAAATTACTATCTACATGGACTTAACTGTCCCCTGTTAAATGTCATGTAACCATTGACCCAAAAAAGTAATCGATCAGCTGAACAACATAGAAAGATTTAGCATCTGTATACAACACAGCAGCCTTTTTGCAGTTTGTGTACCTAAGATGAAGTACTATACAACACCTTCAGTGCTGCTCAGAAAAACGTGTCTTGAAAAGGAAATTAACTAGAATTACTTTAGTTGCCCTGTTCTAGGATTGCAGCCTAATGCCAAATTTTGCCAGGACACCAGTCCTGATCTCTGCCTATTCCTATTACTCACTGGAGGCAGACAGGAGATGCAGGGGGGCAAACACTTCATTTTGCATACATTATTAACTTCTCAGTTCACCATCAGTTTGACATCAGTAGGAACAGTGACCAAAAAGAAGTCAAGGCTTGGTGTGTGACCAGCACAAGAGACATTTCATTCTCTGATTGCAAAGGATTACATAGAACATTAAGAACCAAATTTTACAAAACTCAACTAGTATACACTTTGTTGCAAACTTCTGACAGATGTACATCACCAATGTTTATACTACCAACCATTTACTAGGTTCACCCTACATCCCATAGCTTCACATGTCCTCCTTAGAAAGCCAGTCTCAATACAACAGTCCCTCCTGCACATCCAACAAGTACGCCATCAAGTATTGAAATAGTTCTCCTGCCTACTCTGTCCTGAAGAAACTATTAAGTTTTAATGTGCCACACAACCCACTGCTGACACCAAAAGCAACACTCCCAAGAATAGATTTTGTTCAACACCTTTGAGCCATTGTATGACAAGATGTCAGCAGCCCTGATCAAGCTGTCATAGAACCACAGTCCTAGAATGGTTGAGGTTGGAAGAGACTTCTGGCAGTCATCTGATTCAACCACCATGCTCAAGAACAGCTACCTGAAGCAGGTTGCTCAGGACCATGTCTAGATGGCTTCAGAGTATCTCCAAGGACAGAGACTTCACATCCTCTGGGGGAAACCTGTGCCAGTGTTTGGCCACCCTCACCATGAAAAAGTTTATCCTGATGTTCAGACAGTTCCTCCCATGTTCTAGTTTGTACCTTTTTGAGTATATACTCTGATAGAGATAATGTGGAACAACCAGCTGCAGTACTGGACAGAGTTGCAAGACAAGCAGGCATTGCTATATGAGACAACAGAAACTACTCCAAACTTTTCTATGCACAATTATAAGCTCCATACAAATAGGGACCAGATTTTCACTTCTTTAGTGGTCCCATCATGAGGTTTGTGATACAGATTCTGACAAGCACAATTTGCACTCTTCATGCTCTCCTATCCCTATCAGAAGACCAGCCTCAATCTCTGTAGTGTAGGGCATACTTAAATAAATTAGAGTGAAATTTCTGCAAACTGTCATCTGGAAAGGGCCAAAAAGCCTAATTTTCTGCATTACAGAAGCTTGGGGGCAGGAGTTCGAATCTTTGTTCTGCTTTCCTTTTTTTTTTCTTTGGTAAAATATCAGTTTAAAGTTTTTGGAAAGATTTTTCCTTTTTTTTTTTTGGTGGGCATATCATCAAAGCCTATTAGTGTAATACTTGCTATCGTTCATTTACTGGAGAAAACTTGTTAAACACATGTCACTTCAAAACTGCATGACATAACATGAAATTGAAATGACCTTTATTTTGGCACGCTACTGCACTGAGTTAGAGCATTACTAAGTCCTAAACATTGCCTGTTTACAAATGCCAGTCAGGCTTCTACTATAGCTCTAATGTGCTCAGAGATTGCACAGACAACGAGCAACTGTAACTGCAAAAGGGGAAGTAGCTGTGAATCCACAGCTTACCAGGCGAAAAGCCACTACCCTGAGACAATAGATTAATTTATGTTGGAAATTTGACTGAACAGAAGTGGAAACTTTGACCAATTACTCACTTTTGTCAGATGCTGTTTCAGAGTTTGGCCTCCTGTCTTGAAATTCGTGAACTTGCATCTTGGGTCTAGGTTACTTCTTCCTATCCATATGGTTCTCACACCAAGTCTGTAAGAGTGACAGCTGAATGAGTCACAGTCATGCTTAACTTCAAGCACAAAGGTGTCTAATTCTTAGTCTTAAAAATGCAGGACTGCACCATAAAAAGCCGCAGGCTACATCACCGATCTTCAAAGCACTGCCACAGAGTGAACAGATGTGTATGTCAACCCTCTTGCACCCACAATCCCAGCTTCAGGACTGAGCATAGTCAAACAAGAGTCAGATTTCCACTCATTTCCTGAGGTTTCTCAACAGCCTTGGATAGCATCAAATGGATGCTGTGGATCACTAAGTTTCTGTCCCCTGGACCTTTTAACACATATTCAGCCGTCCCCCTTTCTCATCAGGGGATGACTCCTGAAAGGTGCTGAGCTCCAAGACAAAGGCACAACTGATTCTTGTATCTGTTCCAACAAGGGCCTCCATGGCTATAACAAATGCAGCATTTCACTATGTCCAACTGAGGTTCTTCTCCTGAGGCCTAACAACACAAAAGACATTCTGTAATAGCTCCCTTTGAAACCAAATTAGTAATGTTTCAAGGCGTGACCCGTAAAGGGCTGCTGTCCAGAACCTACATGTGTCTAACAGATACATCTTCCACCTAACAGGCCTCTTCAAGAGTACAGATGGGATCAAGATGTGCTAACAGAGCTCCAAAAAGAGAGTCATGGGATATCAGGATACACAGCAAAGCATACTATCTCAACAGATTAAAAGGAACCAATATCAGATACAGTGTAAAGTAGTTCACTCCAGCTGTCAGGACATGCTCTGACACCATTATATAGGTGAGATTATTGCAGAGGAAGATGCTATTCCATACGTGCAAATGCTAGCAAAATATAGCCAGAGTTAACTATATAGCCCTGTGCCATCTCCTTATAAAGATCTTACAAAGTCATAACCTCCTTTTCACGTATGTCCATACACCACAGAATGCTAAAAGTTACTATGGGCTGTAGCTGTGTATACCCAGGTGCCCTGGTGGGCTGGAGACTAGAGTCTCTAAGTGGTTCTGAGTTACCAGCTGGGCTTAAACAACGACAAGTTTTCACAAAGCAGCTTGTTTTTACCTAGCCAGCTAGCCAGTTGTTAGGTGAAGGACTAAGCTTGGTAACTTATACACAGTGTGCATTCGGTTTCAAAGGGCTAAGAAAGATCAGGGACAACACTTTGGAAATAAACAGTAGTGTACCTCACGACACAGAAACTGTGGGTCTTGAGAGTAAAACAGGAAATTAACAGGAAAGTTAGGAAAGATGAATTTTCAAGTTTACTATGATGAATGTGCTTATTTGCCAGAAAAGTAACCACACCATTGTCCTGTAGGGTGAATCCCTCTGGAGCAGGAGTATAAAGATGAGAAAGAACCCCTTTCCACAGTGTATGAAAATGAGAAAGCATTTGGTGGCTGGCCATTCCAAACATCCAAAGGTCCCATTTGACCATATGGAGAATTAATTTAAAGCAGGGCAACTTCCTAACACAGGCCAGGCCTCAGGTCTATAATTCATTTTCACATAAATTATGGAAAAAAAAAAAAATCACAGTAGTATATCAAAAACCCCTATAACAGCCAAATAAAATGAAACACCTGCTGGCAGGAACTCCACCAGCTACTTCTTGTTGCCAGTGTCTCCCATGTGAAAAGAGGACATGACTAGAGATGAACTATGTATATTATACAGGATGAAAAAGTCCAAGGCAAGGCCCTAAAAACAGGTAAGTTGTGCAATCTACACTATGTGTCAGGGGCAGTCACTTCTGAAAAGAAAACAGGTACTTCAGGCTAGGATTAAGACAGGGGAGCATGCAGCATCACACAGTTCTGAGATAAGGTTATAGCCAAGATTTCACCAAACCTTTCACTTATCAATATTTTCAGCTGCATTTGATTACTTAAAAATGCCATAAATCGCTGACTAACACTTATGATTTTCACATTTTTTTTCCAGGAAGTTCCTTTAGTGACCAGGGAGCTGTCACAATGATTACAGACTATATGTAAATGCCATCCTGATAAATGTGACATACCCCTGAGACACACACAATATGAGATTCAAATCCTGATATGAAGGACCAATGCAAAGGAGGTGGAGAACTAGCTTGCTCTCCATGTTCCAGCAAACCTTCCTGCTGGAACTGCGAAAGTGGTAACTTGTCAGGTTGACTTTGGCCATTAACAGCTGTCCCTCAGGACAGGAGTGAGAAATTCAAACCACTATCACTAGAATCTGATGATGAATGACTTAGCACACGAATCCTAGTGGGGCTGCAGCTCTCTCTCATGTATTATAAACCTACTTAAACCTTTGATTATGGAGTTAATAAATGAATGGTAACCTCATCATTCTCATCAGTGTATCTGTATCAGCAGCAAACACCCTCCTATTGTATCTGAAACTAGTAACTAGGAGTAACTACTATTCTCCATGTGACTTGTAGATAAGTTTGGCCCTGGAAACTGTGCTGTTGAAGCAGTGGCTTAAACGCTAGTAGAGGAAGCTTTATGCTCTAAATTAAAAAACAAAACAAACAAAACAAGCCCTAACAAAACCCAACACATTAAAACTAGGACTAAAGCCTAAAGATCAGTCTGTCTCATGACTGTCACTCAGGTTAGGGAACATGAGCCAATGCTTACACACTGAGTTCCCTCCTAGAGTGGTACCTCCTTCTTTTCAGTTTACCATGACACATTTACAGCTTTGTCTTTCAGCAGACCCTACAGAGACACCAGGGCCCTTCATGTTATTTTTCTTGTGCTGCTACTGCTTAGAGCCAATAGAAAATATTCAGCAAGGAATTAAGAGTCTGTGTTAATGTGATTTCTGTCATCCCTATATATCCTGGATTAGGTTTAATATATTCTTTCCTCCCTTCCTTGCTTCAGCACTGCTTCCAAATGTGTATGGTATAGAAGTAAGCTTGCATTACTACATCCGTACTAGAAAATTGAACCAGCCTGGGATTGTTCTTCATGATTACAGCTACTGGTTGCAGACAGTTCCTATTCATATAATTTAACCCTCTTAGTCTCCAAAACAACATGGTCAGCTGCCTGTTCAGAATTGGTCCCTGGTTGGAATTAATCCCTGAACAGTGCCCATAAATTATTTGGGAGAATCCTAGTTGGCACAGGTCTAAAGTCTGCCAAGGATTCTTCTAATGCTTTAAGTGTAGACAATGCAGTGCCTGGGAATGTTTCCTCACATTTTTTTTAGTAGTAAAGACACTGCTGCAGAGAACAGAAAAAGAAACTCAAAGTCATACACAATCCAACCAATGTCTAGTGCTTTGGTTTTGTTCTCATCTAAACTCCTGGTCAAAACCACCTAACAACCACCAATATCATATCCTACTGGTTTACGAAACTACTTAATGCTTCTACGAACATCCTGATTAGCTCTAAATGTACTATCAAAATTCATTATATTAGACACAATAAACACTATGGGTACATATTATACAATCACACCCATAAGTGATACAACCCTTTAAGACCAAAAGGGGTCTATCTGTCATTCAAACCTCCATGGAGAAAGATAAGAGACTGAGTCTTTCCTAAGGGGGTACCCAAACTGTATTGTTAGCAGATCTGAAACAGAAACTGAGTTATTCTAGAAAGCAAGCAAGCATTTACAGCTCTCTACTCAAGGACAGAGTTTCCCTACTTTTGTCTGAATGCGACAGGTCCAATACTAAGGTCACTGGGTTTTGGTTATTCAAGCATGTTGAAGGCCAGGTTGGACACGGCTTTGAGCAACCTGGTTTAGTGTGGGGTGTCCCTGACCATGGCAGTGGGGGTGGAACTAGGTGATTGTTAAGATCTCTTTCAACCCAAACCATTCAACGATTCTATGATGATTGTACGATTCACTTTTGACGCAGAGTTGATCTGTTCCTATTCAGTTATGCAGCTAGGCCACATTACCCCTCAGTTTCAATGTCCTTTCTCAAGCAGATATGCAGACACAAGGACAGTGGCTTTAAATCCTTACAGGGTGGAAAAGATCTTCCGTGCTCAGAGACAAAAATCTCTATCTCTCCCTGGTATCATTACACAGTAGCAATAACTCCAAAGTGTTGCAACCACATTTAGCTTTACGGAATAAAACATAACAAGCTGTCAAAATGTGCATAAATAAATTAGAGTCATTATTCCAGCTTAAGGTTCTGGGGACATAAACAATCCTCTTGAAGTTTGCTGTGACATATTTTGCAGTGGGAGCCAAGCATTAAAATTATGTCCTGTATACAGAAAGCTGTAAATGAATTCTGTCTTAGGGCCTGGCACCACGGTGCAGAAATCAACAGGCCTGTCTTGGAATAGAAAATAAAGCAGTCCAAGGCCAATTT
>JBCJKH010014345.1:10767-22677 GCA_039877255.1 Loriculus beryllinus | reverse complement strand
GATATAAGGAAGAAATTCTTTACTGTGAGGGTGGTGAGGCACTGGAATGGGTTGCCCAGGGAAGTTGTGAATGCTCCCTCCCTGGCAGTGTTTAAGGCCAGGCTGGACAAAGCCTTGGGTGGCATGGTTTAGTGTGAGATTTCCCTGCCCATGGCAGGGGGGTTGGAACTACATGATCTTAAGGTCCTTTCCAACCCTAAATACTCTATGATTCTATGACTTAGATAAGGCTGATATTTTCAGTGACAGAAGTAGATTTTCCAGGTGATATACAAGTTCCACTTAAGTCAATGGCAAAAAGCTCTTGACTTAGCAGTCTGTTTACCTTCTTTTCCTCCTCTTGAAAACATCACCTAAAGAATTAAGGCTTGATTTACAAAGAATTAACTAACAACTATTGCACTCACTAAACTGCACTAAAGCATGTTTTCAGAACATGTTTTTTTTTTTTTAAATACTAATTACTTTCTACTTCTGTAAGAGCAATATGAAAGTGGCATGCAAACCAAATGGAAGAGGATCAAAGGAAGGCAGTTTTATTTCTGTAGAAGACCCAAAATGTTCATAATTACAGATAGTGTAATTTTCTTAATTAAATTTGGCGGATTATTAATATTAGTGGCAACTGCTTCTGTTTCTGTCTCTGTGTATGTGCACAAGAGACTATTTCAGCTTTCTAGCCACAGCCTGTATAAACCTTGAGTAATACCATCAGTACATGTCATGACTTAGGATATTTTTACAGATTAGCTTTTTGTTCCAAGTTACTTCCAATAGTAGAAAATGCCATTTAAAAATAGAGAGCACAGCTAATATTCAAAAAGATATAATGGTGAAGCAGTAGCAGTCACTGTTATATGCTAGAAAGTATTGTTTATAACTTCTTTTCATTCTGACCTTGGACCTGCATTTTCTTGGAACTTTTATAGATTAAATTATATTTTACAGACAGGCTTCTAGAATGTATTTTCTGATGATTTGGGAATACAAATGGCATTAAAATGCATTGAAGATTCTCTATTCTGTTTATGTTACTGCTGTAGTAACTTCACACAGAAGATAAATATTTTTTGATGAACACCTGCATGTCTTTTATGCTTTGTTTACAATGAACAAAGACAAGTCTTCAGTTCTTCCCTCATAAACAAGGACTAGCCTCACATAATAGTTCAGTCATAAGGCTATTAAGCTAATTTTTCCCCCTGAATTTCAATGAAAAAAGCCCTCAACCTGATAAAAGCTGACTTGCGTAACTCGCCCCTGTATTCTGGTTTATACTACTCATGTAGTTTGAATAATTACACCTTAAAATTAAATCTATAATTCAAAATGTGAAACTGTTGAATCTCTTGTAGAGTTTTCATTTATTTCAGCAATAGCTATGTGTAACCTATAGAGAAATGTAACCCTGCAATGTTTTACCATTCTATTTTTATCTAGCAGTCCATGTCTTAAGTACTCATTCTCACTCCTTTGTAGTTGTGGATTTTACCTCTTTATCAGACTGTAGAGTCATTTTCTGTTCCATTAGGCTTTGTCTTTGGCTGGGTTTCAGCAGCCTCTGCATTCTGAAGTGATGAAACTTCTATGCATGTTCTATGTTTAGATATTTCAAAGGACTTTGCAACATTTCCATCAAGAGACTTGGCTGAAATAAGTACTTCACTTAGTTCCTGGTCATTATCCAGCTCAACAGTGGCTGCATTTTCAGTCTCAGTACTGCATGATTTTGCAGATCCTCCAGCCAGTTCTGAATACGATTCACAGAAAGAAATGCTGTCACAACAAGCTGAGTTTTGCGTAAGAGGCCAAGCATCTGGAATGTCTCCACAAGTAGAGTGTGAAAGAGATCCAAGGAAGGTAGGAATCATTTCTCCAGTAACAGAATCAGAAGCCCTGCGAAAGGATATGAGACACATGGTTTCAAAAGCATTCCAGAAAATATTATCAGTATTGTAATTATTGCCATTAGTAAATATAGGTATTTCACAAAAGTTTATCAGGGTCATATTATGTTAATGCTCTAGAGGCATCCTGTACAAACAAGTTCTTTTGAAAAAAATACAGTTTGTTCCTTGTCTGTGAATGAGGAAAGCTCTAGAGAACACTACTTGAGGTAAAGAGGATGCCTAGATACCTTCATACTGTGAATTCAGGGTTCTAAAACACATGAACTGCAGTTGGGGTTGTCAGAAATAAGATGAAAAAATATTATAGCAGTGTTCAGATACAAAGACTGTTGCCAAAAGTTATTTATTTGTTCTCAGTTCATGGTGGGGTGTTAAGATATAACAGGCTTAAATTGCAGCAAAAAAGATGTTTGGGAAGACTGTGGAATCTCCAGCACCAGAGTTTTTCTCAAAAAAACCCCAAAACCCGTCAGGCTAAACAAATAACCTATGGAGTAAAAGAAGTAAAGGGGGTTCAGACTGGAAGAAAGTAATAGACAACAAGACTGCTTGAAACTCCTGTCTGTGATTTCACACTGAACATGCTTTCAGTTTAGACTTTTCAGTTTGTTCTGTCCAGCCTTCAAAATGTGAAGGTTTTTTCCTACTCTCTTTCATGTGGAAAGAACATAATGTTAAAGAAGGGCAAGGATTTTTAACTCTCATGAGAGTTATTTTTAGTTTACTTGGAAGAAAGTGGAAGTAAAAACTCAGTATTATCTATCTCAAGTATATTTAAAGTCCAGGATGATACTGACATGTCTGAGTGCTCTATACATGTCTATCTGTTGAAAGCCCATTAATGTCTTTTACTGTAGTATACTAAAATAAGTATTAACAAAACCAAAGCAATATATTAATATGTTTTACTTCCAAAACCTGCCTACAGATTTATAAAACTGTAAACGTTACATAAGTCTGATACACAGTAATAATTTGTGTGACATAACTTATCCCACATTAACAATGCCTGTAACTGATTTTAAGTCATCTTACTTATTTCCAAAATGGAATGCTTTAATAGCTTTGATATACACAAACCATTTTCATAGATGAGGCCAAAAGTCACAACATCACACCACAATTGAAGGAAATACATTTTTCTGGCAAAGGAAATAGGAGCAAACTCCATTTCTACTGGGAGGAACCATGGGCTCTTTGATGTCCACATACCATGAATATAACATTTATTTTTAAAGCCTTAACCAAAGATCCCTCACAAAGTACACAACTCTCAATTTGTCAGCCTCAGTGGTATAAAAGGATGACTCAAGCTTGCTGGCATTTAAACAAGTTTTTATAGAAAATTTAAGTATTTTGTATCTTGTACTTAGGTCACCAAGTCACCTCGCATAAACAATACCTATGAAGAAGTTGCCTCTACATTTTTAGTTACATTTGGTCGTAAGAACAAAACAGCTGGAGACAAATTTAAACCTTATATGGAAAACTATTCTAGCTAAAAGAAATCAATACATCCTGTGTTAAAATCTGTACTCAGGAAACTCTGGATGACACCGTAAATTTTATATGTTTAGCTCATGGCACTGCTGTAGAAATAACTGCTCTACCACTCTATTTATATTCAGTTGATCAGGAGAAAACAATGGTTACAGCCTGGTAGAAATCCAGAAATACTAGATATTTCAAATCCCACAGTCAGTAGGAGTTCCTATAAAAAGAAAATCTTCATGACACTTCTAAACTGCACTTTAATCCCCCCAGATTCACAGGTTTATGCAGCACCTTGCCAACCCATAGCAGAAGAGAGGGTTACCAAAGCCCCTAAGGTACCACACAGTAATTCCACTGCAAACAGTCACTGTACCTGTATAAATATTTATCTGACTGCATAAAAAATATTCTATGTTTTATAGACATTTATAAAACTTAGTTACCTTTCATTAAGCGTAGTCTGTGAGTGGAAAGCACAACTGTGACTGCTGTGCTCCATGCTACAGGTTTCATCACAGCACAGTGATGGAATCAAGTGAACAGGTCCTAAGGAATGAAAATTATTTAACAATGTTGGAAGTGTTACAGCTCTGTATACTCTTAGTCTCTGTACTCTCTCAAACTTGATTATTAGTTTACCAGTTACATTAGAATATATGGGTTGAAGAATGAGATTTCTTATTGCAAAAAATGAGTTCTTTAATTTATTACTTTAAAATCAAATTACTTATAAAAGACAAGCCCTTCCTCCAGCTGTAATATAGATGTCAGTCATGAGTATCTATTTCTTAAATTAATTTGTATTTCAATTGGATACACATGAGAGGAACTACCACATCTCTGTGTTAACATATTAAAATTGTATTTGTGTTAAATTATGTAGTTGTTAATGTTATAAATGCATCTTTTCTGATGCAACTTCATAAAATCTCAATGATTTGAATTGTTCAGGTTGTTAATATCCTTCAGCATTCATATCATGTTCTTAGATACTGCCTAGTAAATCCTTGAGACTAACTTAAGCCTTAAAGCCAGAAGCAGTGCTATTTTTAGCTGAAAGAAATGAGATAGACATGTAAAGCTTGGCGTGGTTTTTTGCTTTGTTTTTTGATTTTGTTTTTTTAAGTGAAGGGTCATTGGAACGAAAACAGGAAAAAAATAATAACCAAATAGCTACTTAGAAATTCTATCTGCTTATTGAGAAATTAGCTTAAGACAAAGGGTGGTTTGATGATATTAGCTCTTGTAGTTGAAGTTCAGTGTCACAGCTCTAGCGTTAGATATATGTTAAATATATATCTAACATATGTTTACCATGCCATAAAGTCACCTTTTAGTAGACATAACATACCACATGTCTGTGATGTGCTTCTCTGGCACTGACAACAGGTCCTGTGGTCATATTCATTTAGCCGTGGTCTGTCAAAACATGACAATTCAGAGCCATTGTAGTGAATGTCTTGTGATCTCAGAGACCCTTTGGACAAAATGAATAAAAACATATATTAGTAAATTATACCCTTTTCCCTGTTCAGAGCCTTCTATCTTCATAGAATGCCTAAATGTCACACTAAACAGTGTTTCTATACATATTCCAACTGAAAGATCCACAGCGATCATGCAGTTTCACATAACACAAACCACAGATCTTACAACAAACCCTAGAACAGCTGGTTCAACTACAACCACTTCTAGCAAGACATCTGCTCTTATTTTGATGATTTAAGAGTATATCTGTTACATTTTCTCAGTGTTTAACAATTCTCAGTGATTCCCATCTGAAATTTTCCACGTTCAGCTTTCAGCCACTGGGATTTTGTTTATATTACCTTCAAGAGCTATATATTAACAACAGACTTCCTTTAATCTGTATAATTGTAGGACAAGGCAAACAAGTTACTAAACTTCACTAACTGAAGTTTGAATTCACTACATCTGAATTTCTCAAAACTTGCATTGTAAAACCTCTTCTAAGTTAGGAACAAGTCTTGCAATGCCTCTTTCTTTTTATTGTGCTGTAAACAGTGATATAAATCTTGTTTGACATCCACAGTTCATTAGGTGCTATAAACATTTTAAGAGAAGATTTAAAAAATGATAAATGGGAGCTAGAGTGCTTTTGACCTTTTCTTATTTTAAATTAATGGGCAGAAAAATGTTCATTATAAACAAACTGAATTACATTGATGAGCTGTTATGGATTTATTATTTTTTTTTTTTTTTTGTAATTTACAAATCTAACTGGCTTAAGCATTTAAGTCATCTTGAACATGCCCATAAAAGCAAAATTGTTAATGACAAATCTGCTATCTAGACCAGCCACATCTAGTATCTTGATGAACAAATCTGTTTCACAATAGCTTGTGATGCACAGATCATCCAAGCTGCTATTTCCACACTGGCATTGCAACTCTGTAATGATCTACCAGCTTGCATCCCAAATGGTCCAAATATATCTGTTCAGCATCTAACAAAGTGTGGCAAGGAATTAATGCAATTGGGCTATTTCTGGACATCTGCAAAGCATTTTCTCAGCAGAAGCTGGAACATCCACACTCAATTTGCAAACTTGTATGGAGTCTTGGGCTTTGGCCAGCTTGTTCATCTCGTTAACCTTGCTTTAATGCTGTAGACTTTTATTTACCTACAGAGAGATCTGCCCAACTAATACCAGTATGTATAAATATTACAAAGAAACAGTAATAACTGGAAACTCACAGCTTGGTTTCTTCTCCATAAACTGCCTCTTACAATAGATAACACAAAGAATAAGGAGAGCTAAGAGCACGGTTGCAAGGGCACTGCATATAACAGCTGCTAGAGCAGTGTCTCGAGGACTGGAAGCAGTCGAAGGGATCTTCACAAGATTTACTTTGGTGGTACCTGAAACATAATTAAATAATATTTAAGGTGCACTGTAAGCACGTCAGGAATATCGTTATGTAAATGAAAGTCTGGGAAATAGAAGAGGTTTGTATCACAAAAAAAAAACAAAAACAAAAACAGTTTAAAAATTATATTGCAAAATGAATTCTGATGAGGGCAGACACACACAAACATATTCTGACTGTCCATGAGAATGGAATCAGATCTTCCCCATGAAAACCAAGAACTCTCAATTTTTAATGTCAGATGATTTTAATATGAAGAACATTTCTTAGCGTTTATCTGAGAAAGCTGTCCACTAGAGGGAGTCAAAAATACATCAACTTCCATTAAAAAGGAAAGCTTCCTGAGACCATGACCCTCACAGAAGTCCAAATGCTATGAAAGGTATTACTTTGCTTGGTTGTGTATGCCATGACACCATGGTAATTTCTAAGATCAAATTTAGTATTTCAATTATGTTATCTTTTTTTATTCAGTGATAGTTTGTTAATACAAGTAATACCTCTAGTAAAAATTCCAAAAGATTGACTTTATATCCATAATAGTAAAGACTTCAGTGATTTTTCTAGCTTTGACAAACATTATGTGGAAAATAAAAAATCTTTTTAAAGGATCAAAGCTTAAACTACAGCTATTGAAACTATCTTAAATTACAGATGGTCTTTTAAAACAAATTCTTTTTCAACAGCTTATGAATTTTGATAGCTCATCTATTTCCATCTACTTTGAAGTCCACATCAATTCAATGTTTTATGGGAAAAAAGGAACAAAAAAAATTTGAGTATTTCTGTGACAGCAAATTTTTTAAACCCCACAAACCATATTTTATTAACTTAGAAGATAAATTGCCTATTTATGCCAAAAAATCTTTGGTTAAAACCTAAAGACTATAATTTCCTAAAAAATGCTGCATGTAGTCAGAAATTTAAATTAGGAGATGAATGTCTGACAGAGTATATTCAAATCACTAATTAAATTGTACATACATATAATTGATATCTACTGCAATACAGTAACAGCAGGAGAAAACTTTCTAGATTAGTGCAATCAATGGAATTGTATTACTCAGGAATCATTTTCTGAAACAGTTATGGTATTTACTCTACATACCCCAAACGTGGGCACCAAAGAGTTTACAATGTCACGTTGCTTTGTTATAATGGTCAGATTGCCAAAATCTAGATATTTTGAAAATAATTCCATCCAATTCTGAGTCTTCAGACCACATAGCACCAAAGAAAATATTAACTTCTAGGAAATAAAAAACCCAAATTCTTTAAAAAGACACTGGACTTGTTAAAGAAAAATAGTTTCTGTGGATTATAGTATCATGTAGCTGCTGGTAAGTCGGGGAAGATAAAATAACAGAGAGGTCACATCATGACTGTTATTCAGAAGAAAGAATACTTAGCTGTAAATTTCCCAATTTCAATGTGAAAAAAAACAAGTGTTACTGCATTTACATCTGCTGAAATGCTTCTATTTATCTTTGACTTGTAATATTAATTTCCAGTGTCACATCAAAATTGTGAAAAACAAATTACAGCAGATCTTTTTTATGCAATTTTAACTTGCCAAATTGAATGAAGTGGAGCTACTGTAAAGTCCAAAGAACTGCCACAAAAATGGTTGAGGAACTGGAGCCTCTGCCTTATGATGTAAGTCTGAGAGAGCTGGGATTGCTCAGCCTAGAGTAGAGAAGGCTCGGGAGGGCTTTCAATACATATACATCCTTGAAGGAAGGATGCGTAGTGGACAGAGCCAGGCTCTTTTCAGTGGACCAGAAGCAATGGGGCAACAACTGAAATACAGAAGATATCCTCTGAACATCAGGAAACACTTTAACTGTGAAGTTAACCAAGCACCAGCACTGATTGAGAGAGGTGGTTGTGAGTCTTCCTCCATGGAGATGCTTAGAAGCCATCTGGACAGGGACCTGAGCAACCAGCTCTATGTAAACCTGCTTGAGCAGAGGGGGTGAACCAGACAGTCTCCATAGGTCCTTTCTTAGCCCAACTGTTCAGCAATTTTGAGTTATTAAAATAGAGCAGATCTCAAAACTGAAGTCAATAAAGAGGCTGATGTCTACATGAAATATATTTTTTGAAACTGTGTCATGATACTATTTTCATTATCATAGCAGATAGTATATTATTTGTGTTCCAGATAACAGAGTAAAATTCCAGTTCAGGATCTTGGGTACTTTTCCTCTTAAATAATTATTACCTGTCTTTCTCTTTATATTCTTCTGTAACTCCTGTTACTGACAGAGCTAAGTTTTATGACCTCTTTTCCAGATCTTCATTGTTATTTGAAAGAAAAAGCAACCAGTGTCATAATCTTTTTGTCATAACTTGAATGCTTTTGGCAGTAGCATCACAATCTTCCTCTGAGAAAACTTTTCACTTAGTTCTAGGATTCTTGCAGCTGTAGTTTTAAATTCATAGTTTTAACAGACTGCAGAAATTTCTGCATGGTATGCAAAGTTCCAGGACATAATTCTGTGACAAACAGTAAAACTATACGAAAAAAAGCTGTCTATACAACAATGTATGGTGGCTTTGGCATGAAAATCAAGTACTGTGCTTTGATATCAGGTTTTCAGTTTTAGTCAACTGATCTAGTCTTTAGATGGTTAAACCCAGCCTGGACAAGCATTTACAAACAAGACAATAAAAAAATTGATCTGAAAAACTTCAAATATTTTTGTTGAATATAAAGATATATTCATCTTCATATCAGTAGACCTACTTGTATCGATGTATCTACTTAAAAGCACTTAACAATTCTTACTAATTAGGCCTTCCTAATTAGGAGAAAAAAGAATTGCAAATTTTGAAAGCAAAAATAGAACAATAGTTCTGGAGGTGAAACTGCTATATTTTTGTCATTAATTTTCTCATAAAAGGTATCTATTTACAACTATGGTTACATATTCTGGGAAATTATAAGTGATATATATTTCTTTAGTGCCCATCAGCAATATCTGAACTAGAAATACAGGATTTTATTTTAAACAGGGATGGCAAAAGTTTAAATTTATTTTAGCCTTTTAGGTATTTAATTTTTCTTTTATTTGATTGACTTTTTTTTTTTCTTGAGAAAGCAATTATCTATTCCTGAGAATGCCTACCACTCATCCTCACCTTCAAAGAACTTTTTGAAATAGCTACTGTGAGCAGTCCATTGTAGTGTAGCTCTAATTATAATGATAGTGATCTTCCCTGCAGAGACCAACATTTCAGAAGTGGATTGCTGTTGTAGAAGTGGCCCGTTGGGCATTGCTGAACTGCTTTCAGTGTCACTCAGATATGTATGCATTTTTATAAACAATGTCTTTCTTTTCAGGCTCACAGACTTAATGGTCCCATTTCAGAAAACCAAGGAGGTACAATTTAAACTCACACTTATATCTATTAAATGATTACATGATTAAATTTAAGTATGTAATTAAGCACTTTGTGAATTGGACATGATACATTCAGGAAGGAGGGAGGTGGTGCACATTGGTTTATGATTCTGGAAAGCACGTGCATATTATGCATCACAAAAAAATATGTTATTTAAGAAATAGATTTCCTTTTCTAAGTTCCAACGCATTCTGGAAATGTGCTAGTTAGCACTAAAGAAGAATTACCCAAAATACCAAGCTATCATCTCCTGCATAATTCTGAGCAGCACGCCTGCATATACATTCTTAATTAACCAATAGTACATTGTAGTGTCAGTATAAGCAAAGGTGTGGTTCTTAAAAGCAAGTAAAGTTTCTGTTAATCCAAGATGGTTAAATAGCAGTAACTCAGCTAATACAGAACATATGAATCTCATCTGTATCACTGTAACTTCTGCCAATTTTCAGCCCATGGTACTAAACAACTAGACAGGACAAAATGGAGTAAGACTTCCTTTATTGCTTATTTCATGTTTATTTTCTCAGATTATTATTTTTGTTTAAAACCATGATTAGTTATAGTCACTACTGGAATCAGAGTGCCTAAAAGAAAGCTTTCTGTGGTGATAAACCATGTGACAACGTAACTTGTAATATTTTAAAGTGTCTTCCATGGATTTAGTAAATAATAAAAGAATAATATAATAATTACAAAAGCTAAGGAGAATAAAATGCTTCAAATATTATGTCTGGGTTATCTTTCTTACCATGTCAAATAAATGCTAACCTAAAGAAGGTTTAGTCAATAAAACAAAACTAACCAAAACTGCACTTACGTGATAATAACATGGTAACATTGGACAGAGTGCCACCTTTTGCAATCAGGATTGAAAAATAATGATGCAAAAATAAATTAAAATGCTGTTATTTTCTGGAATATGGGTATTTCTGGTGAAGAGGGGAGAAGGAGCATTTGCTTATTGTAAAATGTCATTGCCAATTACCTTTCCATTGATTGACCCAAGCCAGTGGTATCAATCTTAATTTGACAAGAATTAAAGGCTTAGACATACCCTCAAGTTACCATAACTTAACAAGTTACTGCCTGTCAACTGAACTGCAGTGGCTATCTGTATGTGTGCTCTTGAAAATACAAGGCATTGTGACTTATCTTGAAACTCCTTCATATTGAAAGAAGTTTAAAAGATCTTTATGTTCACTTAAAAGTAAAAAGGCAGCACCTCTACCTAGTCCCTAGTAAGCAAAATAATGTATCATGTTTAAACATGTGTGTGTATATAATTCAGAAAGTCACCAGACTGCCTCCCTTCTCCTGACTTTTCAAGTGGGAGGTAAGAAACTTTATTAAACATTACTGTTGGAGACTGTGGTAAACACTGGAGAAAGAGAGTCTCCCAACATCTGTAACAGGACAGCCATTTGCGTGCATGGCCTACACCCAAAAGTTCATCATGTCAAACCACATTTTTCAAATGTGCTCCAAGTGCTGACTTTAAAGCCTTTAGTCTCTAAGTTAGTGCCCTACAACTTCTTTGCTTCATTTTACTGGATTTGTTATTTTTTTTAATAAATAAAACCCTAGGGAAGAAAATGACTATTCAAGTATTTATCCATTGTTTGGAAATGCTGAGAAATGTGCTTATAAATTAAAATCTCTGGAATTTGATTTATTCATTTCCAAGACCATTTCTCTTGCACTGCATATTTTCAGAAACTCCAACTGCTGAATGCCTTTTATGTTTAAAATGTTAGAATAATTACACTGCGTATATGAGTTTAAAATATATATAAACTCCACAGTACTGGATACACACCACTATGTAAGTCATACTCAGCCTCTGCAACACATTTTTTCTTTTAGTAATGAAAATATGTAAATTGTTGGTACTACTATGGTCATCTAAATTGAACTGATTTACAAGCACAAAAGTTACACTGGTTTATACATAAAACTTTTACCTTTGAGAACTGTCTAGATATTTAAAAATACTACTACAGGCTTTATTCAAGCCTGAGATCACTGGTACCCACAAATAACCTGCAAAAAACCCCACCAGTGTAAGCAAAAAAACAGAGGAAGTGGGATAAAATCTGTGTCACTGCTGAACTACATATACCTCCTTGCTCCTAATATAACATTACTGTTTATTAATATGAAAAGACATTATGTCTCTCCTCCATAAATCTGAAATACTCAGCATGATC
>JBCJKH010014345.1:0-10667 GCA_039877255.1 Loriculus beryllinus | reverse complement strand
GCATGATCTGGTGGCACAAACTGTATACTGCTACTAATATGACTCCAGTAGTGCCAGCAATTACCCTTCTGACCTTTGCTTCTAGCAGCTTGCTTTACACACCTGACAGTTGCTGGGGTCTAATATATGTTTTGCACAAAATGCAATTTGTTTCTCAGGTGTTTTCATGTATTAAATCAGTATCACAATTTGTGTCAGAACATGTGAGATTGCTAGATAGAGCAGAAAACCCACTTCCTCCTTCACTTCTAACTCTTACTTTTAACCAAACTGTTTTACAAACATGTTTTGTGAAAAAGAATGTAGTATTTTAGGATACTCTCTTGTTCAAATACAACTATAGGTAGCGTGTATCCCTTCTAACACTTTACTCTCTATCCCTATTATTTCTCTCTGTCCTGATTCAGCTGTGGTAAAACCCAGAGAGTAGAGCAAAAGCTTGCATGATGACTGCAAGCCTGTATCCTGTGTTTGTTAATGCAAACTTTGATAAACATCACTAACAGTCTGTGCTGCATGTTTTCAAGAGCGACGGTTTTCTCTTGCTTTAAAAATGTTTTGTGAAGATAATAACTGTACTCAGCTACCTCATTTCTGTCTGCAAACTGGATACTTGTTTTCTTATCAGAATCACAGGGTATCTTGTCCTAATTTTCAGTCACAAAGTTTTTATAACTTTAGACAATAGAGGTTGTATGTTCAAACAAACACATATGAGTGATGCATTACAAAACCTACTATACATTTGAATAACAAATCATGCGCAAGGTCATTTGCTTATCTTGCTTAAAAAGGAAGTTTCTGAATTGGCCCAAATAACCTATCTGGTCCACAAAACTACATGTTACAGCAGCCATAAAGATTCTGATGAAATTTTAGCACCCCTCCCTTGTTGCTTTCTGGTCTACAATTAAAATACAAAATAACTGGGTAAGGAAATGAAATCCTGATGGTTAGACATCTCCGCTCTTCAAAATCTCTCGCATACACTTACATTTTTTGTTACTAAATATGAAAAAAAAAAAAAAAGGCTAAGGAAGCTCTTCCAGCTATTAGAAATCCCATGCAGAAAAAGCCTATTTCTAAGATGAGACTAATAAAAAATCAGTACTGAAAAAGATCTGGGAATATATGTGGGTGTTCACATGCATTCTGACACTAACAGAATGTATTAAACTAATTTATTAAACTAAATTTGAAAGATATTTTTTCTGAATTGAGGAAATAAATATAGGAGAAATAAAATAAAGAAGTCCCACAACTTTCAGGTAAGTTTTTGAATCTAGTGATCAACGCACTTGTAAAATTGCTGGCCGTATATTTTAGTATCCATTTTGAAGAGTGACAAAGGATTTTGTCATCTGGCACAGGTCTTAAGTATGTAAAGTTAAGCCCTAAAAATCTGTAATTGTAAATCCAAATTCTCTATCTGGGAAACTAGGGGCCTATATTAGGTCACATAATTCCTATACAGTGTGAAGGAAAAGCAAAACAAAGACTAGAATCTGAAATATCTGTCACACTGTGCCTCACCATGCTCACCCTGCTGAGATGTAGAAACCTGGAAAATGCTACTAAACTTGTTCTCTAATTTACTCAGAGTGGCAGAGAGGCGCTTCCATCGTCTAAAAATCTCCTGAGAACAAAAATCTATGATCATGTTTTAAAATTGAGATGGGAAAAATCATGAGCATGGCTTGTAACACCTTCCAGATGCAGCTCTTGAAAAAGGAAGTAACAATGGGGTTTCTGCCTTTTGCTTAAGAGGCCTTGCCAAAAAGCATGAGACAGAAGTTCAGCTGCCTCCTCTGCCACCTCCATGGAGACTGTTTTAACTACTAGGCTATCAGTTGAGCTTGGTAAATCTTATTTCTTCTCACCAGTTAAATTTGCCCATTCGCAAAGCTTCAGCAAAGATATTGAGGGTCCCTCTTTGCATAGCCAAGAGTCACATGAAATGCAGAATGCAACAAAATTAAATAAATCATACTCAGGCTTGCCCACCACTGTTTTCCTGCTTACGATTACGATTTAGATTCAATTCTCCAGGCAAGGCAACTACTTCTGAATGTGGAGTGGTGGTTGGGGTTTTTGTGGAGTTTGGGTGTTTTTTCGTTTTTGTTTTTGGGTTTGGTTTTTTTTGAGGGGGGGAGGGGAGGACAGTGGTTGGCAAGGATTGGTGGGGGGTTTTGCCTTTTCTTTGTTGTTTTGCGTATTTAAACATAATTGTTAGCCTTTTCACGTATTAAAAGGAAAATACGTCTATACTGTAGAAAACAGTGTTTATGTAATTAAAACTATTTCATAATATTTAGACACAACTGGGCTGAATTACCATTCTGAATTGAGGTGGAAGTTAAGAGTTGCATAACCAGCCCTGCTAGTATTTTCTAACTTTTTAACGTGCAACTTTGCAATCTCAGCATCTTTTAAAAATGCTTTTTTTGGGGTAAGTAATCTGAAATACATGGGATTAAATATAAATTTTCATAATTTTCTAATATATAGCCTTAACACCTTTAAAAGCTGGACATTTACCACCAGCTTACATTAATACTGCAAACATCGAAGTAAATGTTATGATTTACTGCAAAGAAAACTACCTACTGTGCAATAGTGAGCATGCACATGCAAACTGTAGTACAGATGAAAAAGCTATAGCTTTGAAGTCAGAAATAATGATAGCTTATAAACCCCAGGTTTTAATTCCCCACTTAAAGCTCTAGGGATATAGTCAAGTCATACAGAACAAAAGGCTGCTGCATACAAGATCTTTGCTTTGTTATATTACTTAACCTGAAACATAAAGTCTCCCTTCTTTATGAGAAGTCACCAGGAATTAATCATAGAATACTGAAGACACTTTGAAAGGTTATCATTGAGAAGTCAAGCTCTATCGGTATAATTCATCTGACGAAAGCAAACATCTGCTTCTAAGGGAGTCACCTGAACTTTCTCTACCACAGTTGAGAGGAGAAAGGATCTTTTAGGGTGCAATTAATCTGGTTTGTTGTAAACACCTCCCTTGATCATTCCACTCCACTAAATGCAGAGTGAGCCCTAAAGTCATCAGCTTATAGATGTAGCCACTACAGAGAGCCACAATCAAGAAGGAGGAGTCACAGTCTGGGTTTATCAAATAAGGACACAGGGGTTTAGACACTTTTGACAATTTGGACTTCAATTTCTCTGTTTCAGTTCATTAACTGTGTAGCAGACACAATAAATTTTACATTACTTCTGTTGTAAAGATAAAAGTCACAAAAAACTGCACAATTCGTAGCAACTGCTTTAGAGTGGCAGAGCCACTGAAAAGCTGTGTGGTAAGTAGTGACTCACATTCTGCACGGAATATAAAATAGCATGTCGCAAAAAATGCCAGATATAGAATTATAGGTTTTGCCTATCCCAACCTGTAAATGAAAAAGGGCCCAGTGGGAAATAACGTATGCAACAATGTAAATAAAAAATTTACATCAGAGTGACTAGATGTGAAAGAATCTAATTATGGCTTCAGACCTCAATTCTGGCACATTTGAACTATGGCAAGTTTTCTTAGAATGGGGGCTTCCATCTGTAAGACATATTTCATCAAATAATCAGAAAAAGATTTTTAAATTTATTTGTTTTTATTTATATAATGGGAGTGTAAAAAAAATAAAAATAAAATCTACACTCTGATTTTCCTCCTTAAAGTTAATTAAAAAAAAAAGAAAAAAGGACAGAGGAAGATCAGGCGTTAGGATGACAGACAAACATTCAATGTTGAATTTGCAGTTTTCATCTAAGCTGATACTGATATCTAGATGAAACTAACTTCAGAAGTCTGAAGGTCTAATGATGAAGTCAGAGCTACTCACCTTAGGCTCTCTTCCTAAAACAGAGCTAGAAATAGAAAGCTCCAGAGAAGTGATAAAACTGAAAAAGCTTGAAAAACTGCTTAGTGTTAGTCATTTGAAGCTTACCTTATCTGGCTTGCCTGAATTCTTGAGGTTCCTAATTCTCTCCACTGATTATCAGTGGGTGTTTGGCCTGACAACTTCAGTGTTAAGCATTAACTTTGTATGCCTAAATTAGGGTGCATTAATTCCATCCTAGATTTCCACATGCAAATACGGTAACTGTGAATTACGTTCAGTAGTACGCACATACAATTATACCACTGCACTTAAATGAAACCTTATTAAAATTGGTGGATACAACCCTTTATTTAAGAAAGCTGCTACAAAAAAGATAATCTTTTTAAGAAGCAGTCACAGTCTCAAAGGCACATGTCACTGCCCAAAATAACACCTGAGATCCCTCTCTGATCTTTCTTGAAGAGGAAGTCAGCAGCACACTGCTTTAGCAGTAGTGACCCAGTCAGAGTGAGAATGCTGAAGCCTAACACCTAAACAATTAAAGGTGAACAAAGTAGAGGACAACAACTGTAAGGATACAATCGATCAGTAGGAGCATTGTGTCATTCTTCTATTAGGTTGTTTCCAGCTCATGAAGTGTTAGTCTATAATGAATCTTTACCGCTAAGGCCCTTAGTGCACAACTCCTGTTTCTAAGCCTATTACATCTTATCACATTTCTGATACATTTCAGTCCTCCAGGTAATGCCAGTTCTCTGGAGAGATATTTCAGTTTTCTTTTGCTTGACAATGATTTTCTTAATCTAGAGTTGGCAATATGGAAATTTTCAGCCCTAGATAGATTCCCTGTGTTTTACTGTAGTTCCTTAAAACAAGAAATTTAACAGAAACACAGCTGAAGTATTTTGCATTTGTTTAGCAGTATTTTATACTCATATGACAGTCACAACTTGTATTCTCTATACCCAAAAGCCATAGCAGTCAGCATGTATTCAAACCAAAGGCACCAAAACTCATTGCTGTTGATGTGGTGCTAATGCAACCATTCCCAGAATTAGCTGGGTGATAATGAGAGATAAATTTAAGTAGTATTTTCATTCTATATATTCATATATTTAAAATAGTGTAATGCTTTTGTAATTAGAAGATATCTAAATGTAAGAAAAAATACTCAAAAGCTGTACTACTTTTTTTTTTTCTTTTTTTTTTTTTTTCAGGTTACTCCTAAACAAAGTAAAGTAAAAATTAACTGAAGAAAAAAGATGTTTGCAGCTTTACTGTAATGTATGCAATATTGGAATAATTTTGATCAACTTAATGGCCAAGTTTAATAAGAACCTTACAAACCCGCTCCATAAAACAAACAGGTAATTGCTTATAGCCACTGCAAGATTGGGCTAAAAGACTAGCCACATTAGTAAGTACACATAAGAAAAAAACCCATAGGAAATAGTACTTATTCAGTACAGGTCAATGATTAGCCCCTTCTCTGTAACTCAGGAATTTTGAGTTCACTTTAATCTAGTGTAATTGAGCTAACCAGCTCTTACATTAAAAAGTAATGATTAAGTTAAATTTCTTGCAGACATTCTGTACCTAAAACAAACACGCAGTACGCCTCTGGCAAAGAAGGATACTAATTATAGGATTGACTCAGAAGATGAAAGGCTGTACAAGTTACTACTAGAAACAAAAGTATGGTAAACTGGTTTGAAAAACCATATTGAAATTCCCATATGCCGTAGTTAAGATGAGAATTTCATTCTCTAACTGTACTTAACAGCATGAAGAAACAAAACTAAAATGTGCTTCCAAACTGCTTGTTCACATTTTAAATGAATAAACCAAAAGTGAATACTGCAATTGCAAACTTCATCATTCTATAAACTAAGGAATTTTTTAACCTAATAAAGAAGTGAGACCTCTACAGTGAATTTTTACTAAAACCATGCAAAAGTAAGTATTTTGGTCACACTCAGGTTTCTTTTGTTACATAAAGCATGCTCTTAAAACGGATGTTTAAGGATTTATTACATTGTCAGGCAATGAACCCCTAATTTCACTCTTAATGCAACAATTCATTCTCTGATTTAAAAGGGATCATTAAAGAAACACATCACTAAGGCTCCAGACATCTGTGGGGAAGGATATGCAAGTTCAAAAGTAATTCTGTATTTCAAACTGACGCTTTCACTGGGATTAGCAAATAGGGCTGCCAGCAGTGAGTTGGAACAAAGGTACGAAATCTGCCCTGTATGTTACTGTGTACTGATTCAATAAAACCTACCTTCTAAATGCCAGATGGGCACCACTTACGTAAACTCCTGTTAACAGTTGCATGAACTTGTGATTGAATCCATGAAATAAACTACTTTTTCTTTTTTAAAGCCACAAATTAAATTTCCATTTTAATCTCAAACTGTATATTTTCCATCACATATTAGCAAGCAACAAATCATGTATTTTCAAAAAGATTTACATTGGAATACTGTTTTCTCTCCAAAATACACTAGTATATACTTTTGTGGATAAAGACACATTACAAATAATTCATGTGATTCTCATGCTGAAACTAGAAAGCCAATGCCTTTCAGTGCAATTCAGCTTGGTCAAATATCACCTCACCTCAAACCATCTACTTAAATCCTTACTGGATTATGATCATATGATTTTATATGTTAAAATTTCAGGTCTTATAATCAAAGTATTGAAATAAACATCACCATTCTTAATTTATTCTATGATTTCCATTTGCATGATGGAAGCCATTTAAACTACATCTGCTCACTCTGAAAAATAATATTTCTATTGCTAACAGCTGTGTAAGTAGGGACTAAGTAGCTAATACTAATTTTCTAGATGTTACATTAGATGACTTTTATTTAAAGTTGCAAACTTCTAGTGTTCAGATTTTCCTTCCCCTCCCCCCAAAAAAAATAATAAATAAACAAGGACTTTCAAGAGGCCCAGATATTACCATTTGGTTTACATTATTTTCTTATCTGGAGATTTTCTGCTGTCAACAAGTGTGTAGACACTTATGCTACAGCCTTTTCAGGAAGTACACTAATATAGTTCCTTGTTCACTACTAGATCACTTGTTTTTGCAGTATCAGAAAACTCCTTGTCTGAGGTCTCTGTTACCCTGTCAGCATGGATTGAAATTAGTCATCAGGATCAAAAGGATTTTTTTAAAAGGGATAATAAGTGACATCAGCATTGCATATACTGTGCTCACTTAGGAAACCAAACTGAAGACAAAACAATTCTAATCTTATCATGTATCTTAAGAGGTTTGCAATAACACCTGCATTTACAATTCCAAAGTTATTTTTAGCAGCCACAAATGACACCTGTCATACCTATGGGCCACTGGCAACATTTAGCAAGCTTCAAATATGCAATACTTAGTTAAAAACAATTGGAAGTCAAATTCTCTGTTCTTGGAAACCTCACCTTCAGTGGCCAGGAAGGAAAAAAGAGCTTCACCTCAGAGAACACTAAACTGTCATGAAGGAAAATTCTTCCACAGATCCAGAGACTAGTATGATGCAGGTGTTAAAGAAAAAAGCCACATGCTCAATTATAACCACCAAACCCTCTGATATGTATTCTGTCAACAAACTCAATTCAGCTCAATGCAGATAAATCTATAACTTAAGTGATAGGGATGTGGAATGACAGGAAATGTTTGACTTTCAGCAAGAAAGCACTCCTTATTGATAGCTTCTTACAACCTCAGGAATGTCTGTGAGGGTCAATCAACAGAAAGGTAGGACACAAGCCCACCAATTCTGGAAGAGGAAACGTTATAGCAACATCCTGTCTGTTACATCACAAACTTGCACAAAGTGACATCAGGAAAGAACTAGAAAGGGTTATTCTGGTTTGGTATTTTTGCTGTGTTGGCACCTTCATTCGTCAGCTAGCAACTGCAGCAGTAATCTTCATGAGTCAGAATACACCAGAGAGACCATAAACTATGAACCCTTAAAAAGTACAAATGCCTTAATTGGCATGTTAGGATAAAATGAGTATTCTACCTCCTTATTTATCACTTAGTAGCACCACCAGCATTTTGCATAAAGTATGAATAAAGGAAAGAGTACTATTTTCAGACCCACATAAAAACCCTAACCTTTACTTTTGCCAGGACAAAGTGAGGTTACAATATGGATGGTTTGTGCTATCAGTGTATCACTTTGGGCTTCCTCCTTCTACTAAGCATCACCTCAATCAGACAGATTTCACATGCAAGAAACTCTTCACTATGGAACTTTCCATTTATATTTTGATCCAGAGGAAAGTTTGACAGTCCATCTCACACAGCCTTAATTATGACAACATGTGTGAAATCAACCTAAGAAACCACATTTTGCCAAATGAAAAATTGCGTACTGTAATTACCATGTGTAATAAAGGGAAAGATTTAACAATTTAACAATTTCCTTGAAAAATGACACAAAGAAAGAGGGGATTCAAAACACATTCTTCTGTAGAGCTTCCAGAAAGAAATACTAGCAAGAAATACATATGAAATCCAAGTTTTGTTTGGCTTTGCACTGTTACTACAAAGTCTGTCTTAATGAACCATACACTGGATCTTGCATATGTCACAGAAATATTTATTAGTATCTCAGGGACATTTTGTGTTTTTACAGCTACTCAGAAAATCTTCTCATTTAAGAAGTACAAACACAATTACAATCAAGGAAACTAAAAAAGACAATTCTTCTGAATGAAAAGGTAAAATACCCACACCAGTTAATACAGCAGGATTACTCGCAGTGCATGAAGCAGTGCATTAAACTTTTTCAGTTCAAGAAATCTTATTTTAGAACGTATTCCTTATGCTACATTTGAATTTACAACTACCAATGATTTGTTACTTATAAGACAGTTTCTGAAAAACTGTGGTTACTTTCTTTCCTGTTGATCATACTTTTTATTGGAGGAGGATGGGGAGATGGTAGAAAAAAAACCAAAAAACAACAAACAAACCCCAAACCCAAAAAAAAAAAAAAAAAGAAAACCCAACAAAAAAACAAAACACAGAGGTAAATTTTTGCCTATTTATGTTTTTCTTCCTGTTTTGGTAGGCACTGATTTTTGCTAAACTTTGCAGAGCCTTTACAGGGTTTTTAAATTTCAATTGGATGCTATCAGCAGACCTCCTCTAGGATTTGCTGGTCAGCCTCAATGTATCTAATAAGACAAAAGTTATGGGAAACGAAACAGAGGTCTGCCAGTTACTTGAGATTTAGGAGCAAAATAATTGAAATAGAAAGTCTGACCCAGTCACCTGTACTTCACACAAACACAAAACAGGAAGTAAGGGGGAAAGTTTGATTGATTAGTCATATAATAATTTAAATGGAAATCTGCTAATTGCTTAAGCTTTACTTCAAAAATACAACTCAAATTCATAGAATGGTTTGAGTTGGAAGGGACCTTAAACTCTTAATTATTTGAAAAAAAATTCTACAGACCCTGCAGTGCTGAGCTTTGTACAGTGTCGACTGCATACACAAGGCCGAAAACCTACCTGTGATGGGAATATACTTATGATGTAAGAATCAAAGAGTAAACACAAGAAGCCAACATGTCATGTTAGTCAACATGACAAGGAAAAAGAAGTTATCAAGAAAAGTTTGCACACTTCAGTTTACAAAGAACTTGATAGGTGACTCCTTAAATAGCAATTCCATTACCTCTTGTATTGACTGTGATAATGAGGATTGTAATCTCCAATTAGGAACCTATTGAGGACATCCTGCCCAGTCCATGCATATGCATTTACTTCCAGGGCAGTCAGGGGAAAGAAGATGAACCACAATAATTTTGGCCTAATCTAAAACTGCAATGCACCCAAGCCACCTGGCCCCACAATCAGTGGAATACCCTGGTAGACCACAGTCTGCAAATGTTTGTAGGTCCCTTGGGCTTTTAAGTGTTTACAGTTAGGTAGTTGTCAAGCAGGACAATTGGTAATGCAGTACTGGAGCCAGGATCCTGGGCCTATTTGAATATTCAAGACCTAAGTACTTCTAAATACTTGACAAGGCTAACATTACCTATACTAAGCATATTTTTAAAGCATTCATTACTAGCCAAGCTCTTTTAGTTTGTAGCTTGAACTGAATTACTAGAAACTCACCTCATGAAATAAAATTTCACTGTGCAAAGACATCTTAGATTTGAGGTACCAGGCACAAAATAAGTGACCCTATTCACTGTCACTATGAAAGCTTCAATGAAGATCAGGAAATATCAGTCATTAGAATTGCTGAAGTTGTTTAGGTTGCTATCTTTTTACTATGGATTCAAATGAGAAATCTTTCATAGCAGACATGTTATACTGAGTACTTCTATACTGAATACTTCCGTTCTACAGTAACTTAATAGTAAATGCATCAATTCATTAGAACTGCTCTCACAGTTTTGCAGCACTAAGCTGTATTGCACATGATTAGAAATCTTTCTGATAAAACATTTTCCTCTGTAAAAAGCAAAACTGCATGGAAAAAAATATTTAAAGATAGTGCAAGAAAGTTGACAAAAGTCTAACAGTTTAGAGTGACTAGAAGCCCCAAGTGCTTTGGCTTCCAAGCATCTTGGTTCCTTTGGCTTACCATATCCTTGGTAAAGTATCTTTCTGCCTACACATAAATCTGTTGGGTTTGTAATTAGTACGTCCTTGCAATATCATTTCAACTATTTTAAGCTAAATTTTCTAATTTTCTTCTATTGAAAATCTCTCTTCCTCTCCCCCCCCCCCCCTGTTTTAGTGCACTCTATGCCTTTTTT
>JBCJKH010014343.1:0-16282 GCA_039877255.1 Loriculus beryllinus | reverse complement strand
CAGGCCGCCGCTGGCCGAGCCGGGGCGCCCCGCTGCCCCAGGCAGGGAGGCGCGGGGTGGCCGCGGCGGAGCAGAGACGACCGCGGCCGGGGGACCTCCGCCGCCGACTCCCTGCCCGCCTGCCCCGCGGCCTCGGGCCGCCGCTAGGCCCTGGCCCTCCCCCGCCTCTCCGCGTCGCGGAGCGCCTCCGCGCCCGAGGGGGAGCCCCTCCGCGGACCGCCGCCGCGGAGGCAGTGCGCTGCACGCTGTCCCCGTCCCGACGCCCCGGGGAGCCGGACCGCGACCGCGGCGCGGGCACCCCGCCACCCCCGGCGGGAAGCGGCGGCCCCGGCGCGCAGAGCCGCGGAGCGCCCCCGCCCCCCGCGCCGCTCCCCCTTTGAAAACTGATCTTTGGCTCTTCGCGTGAAAGTGATTTGAATTTGGCTCGGCGGCGCTCTGCGCAGGCGTCCAGCTGCTGGCATGCTGGCTCCTTGCAAAGCAGCTGTTTTGGGTTTGAAATTCCAACATGGCAGAGGCTGCAGTCAGTCTTCCCTTCAAAAACTTGGAATGATTTCAAATCATAGGCACCTTCACTTAACCCGAGTCCCCATTCATCAGCAAACACCTCGGATCGATGCTACTCTAACCTATCGGGTTCTTGTACCAAATCTCCAGGTAAGAGGATCTTTTCCTTTTTTTTTCCCCTTCCTCCCCCCCCCCCCCCCCCCAGTCTTCCCACCATCGTTTTAAATTTTATTAAATCTTAAACCTCTCCGAGGCAGCCGCGGTTTTGTTTTGGTTTGGTTTTTTTTTGTTTTGTTATCGCCTGCTCGTGCCCTAAATATTTTGCCTAATTCGCGGTCGTTTTCTGATACTAAACACTCCGGTCTGCTTTCCTAATCGTAGTCTGGAAAGTACAGATATACAATCGCAGTGCATGGTTTTTCCTCCTTGATCATTGCCAACAATAGTAGGCAGATTAAGAGTTCGCGATTGCCAGCTCCCTCCCCACCTCCTCCTCCTAATTGGATTTATTTTTAAGTTGCATTGAAAATAATAAACTGCAGGTAACGCGGGGCTGGACTTTGAGGAAACTAACTTCTGAGCAAATAAGTACAAATAAGAATCTCGCAAAACAAAAGTTAGGTTTAAATTGCTGTGCCTTAGCCGGGGGGGGTGGGGGCACGGATATGTCAGAAAAGCTGTTGCAGTAAAATGTAAGCCCATCATCTTGGAGGGGGTACAGCGTGGTGGGCGTATTGTTGGCTCGGAAGGGAGAGAAAGATGTATAATTTAATGGTATATACAATCCACTGATCCTATTACTATCCTCCCTGGAGCTCTTGTTAGTTTCAATGGGAGTGAGTGAAATTGACATGGACTTGCATTCCTGGTCATGTGCTTTTTTTTTTTTTTTCCCCCCCTTTCTTTCTTCTCTTGTGATCTGAGATCCCCTTTTTGTTGATGTTGCTTTCCCACTTAATTATATGCATGTAGGTTAAATGAATACCTGACGAAAGGGCCCACGTTTCAAGGCAGTGACATTTGATAGCTGAGAGGAAAAGTGGCTTTAATGAAAAGCAACCTTTGGAATTCCTGCTTGTGAAAAATCCAATTCAGCTTTTTGTGCTGCCAGCAAGAAATGATCAGTAGCACCAGTGTTTATGGTATGTCCGTTTTGGGATCTACTTCCTTTGCATCTAAATAGCAAAGACAAATTTAAATAGCATGATAATGCACCGAGGATTCTGCATGCAAATATTTTGTAATAAATATCTAATGTTTAATAGTATATTTTCACTTGTCTATATATAAGCATTTTTTTCTCTTGCTATCATTTGTTTATCATTTCTGCTTCAGTTGTAGCATTAGTTATGTCCATTGTATTGATCTCAGTTGTGAACCTAAAGTTGCATGTTACTAGCAGTGCACTATATACGCCACTGAACTCCAATGGTATGTAAATTAGTAAAACACGGTGACTGGAGAAAGCGAAAATGCGTAGCAATGAATATATACATCTACATATCAATGTACTCATACATACATGCCTAAAATGCATCTTTTCCTTTTGCAAACTAATAATTTTTGAGTATTTGTTTCAACTCCAGCTGCTTTTCCCTCTCATACTTTCAGCGTAATCATCTGCTAGAGGTTTTAACTGATGTGGGGTGAGGGAATGTTTTGCATGTAAACAAACAAAATTGTTGTTGTGGACGAATGTTTACTACTGTTTAATAAGTAGAGTTTTATACTCAGTTTACTAGTGTCTGGTTCCCACTGCTCTATTCTCAATGTGTAACAGAAAGAAATAATCAGGTGCTGAAAGTGGCTTCATTTTACCGGTCATTCTCCAGCCCCCCATGCCACCCCCTCCTCCAAAAAAAAGTCAGATAAAATGGAGCATGGGAAATTTCAATAGATCTCCTTGTGGTGCAGTAGATGCATCTCTAGGTATGCAATTAAGACCAAGGAACTAATAACAGTGACTATTAGTCTGTTTTGTACAACCAAAGAGGGGGTACATTCACTTTTAATTGCGTGTGGTAGCAACAAATAACGATGGAGAGCAATCCTAGGAGAGAGAGGGAGCCTGTTTGTGTGTGTGTGTTTGTGTGTGTTTGGGATAAGGGGGAGGTCTGGCATGTGTGGCTGATGATCTCTCATAATAACATATCTGAATGCAAGAAAGAAATTGAGAAAGCAGTGGCACAATGTACACTCTTATTCCGGTGCTGTAGGTGACTATATTGCTAAACATATCCTGGGTGCTATATGATGAGAACGATCTGATTGCATTTTGCATTTAGAACTTGTTGACTTTGAAGCGATCAATAAGGCAACTGTTTATTTTAGGTGCACATAATTTGCCCTGAGAAATGTTTTAAGGAGGAGAGCGAGCGAGTGAGAGCGGAACATTTTTTTTTTTCTCTCTTTTTTTTTTTTTTTCTTTTTTTTTTTTTTTTCTTTCCTAGAGCTGTTGGAGCAAATGTGATTGCCAGATGGGAGATTTCCCTCTGTGATGTTAAAGCTGTAATATATATTCAGAGCAGATTGGACTGCTGCTTGTGATGAGGAGGATATTACATTTATAAATTTTAAATCGGGAATCGGACAGTATGCTGAGAGCTGAAATTGGATGGTGTGGATGGTTTGGACTGTTAAATGCGATTCCCAGATAATAATAATAATTATAGTAGCAGTAATATATATATGTATAATAAACACGATATTATTAGGCAGCTATATATAGTCTATGGCACTTGAGTATATATTTCCAAATATGATTTCTCCTCTCTTACCCTTCTTCCTGAAAATGTTAGGGATTGGATGTGGTTGGGAGGGGGGTTTAGAAGCCCAGTGTTGCCCACTGTTAGGAGAAATCAAATGCAATCAGGTTCCTCTTTGAGGAAAAGTTTCGCTGCATTTCTTGGTGCGAATGCATCTCTTTCTGAGTTTTTGTTTTGCCCATGTATGTGGCCTGACAGTGCCACAATCCTGAAAGGCTGGAAAGTGGGAACTAGTCACACTCGAGCAGCTCTGCTGTTGCAAATTAAAAGTGTGTTGTGGTCAGGAAATGAAAGCTACAATGTCTCTTTTGAACAAGTCGTTTATCAAGAGAAACATCTATCAAGCTGTGACTTGTCACATTGATCCTCTAAAAGTTAGGTCCGAAGTGGAAGCTGCTTTGATGTTTTTGATCCCAAATTTATAAAATTGAAAAAGCTGGAGAATAGGACCGATTTGCACTTAAAAATGACTCTGTTCTGGGCGTGACGAAATCATCAAGTATCTGTGATACAGAGCTGGTAAACCAAGGAGGTATCGGATCTTCTGCCTAATTTTTATTTTCATGTTGAAACTTTAGCTTTACCTCATATGTATCTGTTTTCATACTTCTAAAGATCTTCTCTGTATGCTTGTGTATTATTTCATCAGGGATATTTTCTTGCTTAGGAATACATCTGTTGCTTCCAAATGGAACCTTTTTCCGATATTTTTGTGTAGGTATTTATAGAGTTCAGCTTGAGAAGGCGTTTTCAGGATTTTTTTCTCTTGTCTCAGTCTTGTTTCTTTTTCTGTATTTGTAATCTTAATTTCCATCTCTTCTCACTGTGAAGCAAAGTTTCTTTTACTGCCAAAGTAATGTTTATTGCAAGTAGGGTACATTTGAAGATATCTGTTTGCACAGCTTAAAACATGTCAAGAGTCCTGTTAAGTGCGTCTTTCCCTTCTCATCCTCTTTTTATTTTCATTTTTGACATGTGAAACACCCTTCCATTCTCAACAGAAGCAGTATATTTAAAACTGAGTATAAAGTTGAGGTTTCAAGAAAAGAAAAAGACAACCAAAACAAAAAAAACCTGACTAAGACCAAAGCAAAATCTAAACTGATCTTTTACCTCTACTTAATTTCAGCCCTTTGAAATGTTTAGCAACTTTTCTAAAAAGTTTGTAATTTTGCATGAAGTTTGTGTTTGGATTATCAAGGACTCCTTTTGATGAAAGAGGGCTTTGGTGTTTGTCGTTGGGTTTCTCTTTTGTTTTCTCTTCTTTTTGGCTAAGGTATGAATGAAATCTTCCTTAAAGCAGAGTGCTTTGACTTCTTTTCTTCAGTGTCATAAATGAGACTAATACTGCTTATGGATACTTGATAGAGACCCATTTGCAAATAGGCAGCAACAACAGCGTGGTGGGAGTTTGGTGAGTGTTATACTTGCTAATTAATCATGTTTGAAATGAAGGAATCATAGCATGGTCATAAAGGCTCATTGTTGTTTGATGTTTGTAACAGGATGTGACTCCTACATGAATTGGTGGGTTTGGGATTTTTGTCTTTTTTTTTCTCCCGCTTCATAATAAGATACCTTCAGTGTATGATCAGATTGTTTTTATTTATTGCAACATCTGTGAAAGCACAGGGATGTCTGCTTCTCTTATTCTAGCAATATTTTAAAGATATGAAGATTGTATTGTTATTGGTATCTTCATCATACAGCTCATGGGGAAAAGATGACAATCTTATGTCTTTAGCTGTTCTTTAAGACATTTTTATTAAGCAGAACCAAAAATTCTTAGGGGTTGGGTTTGGGTTTTTTTTCCCCTGATATATTACTGTTTTGATTATAACTGATAAAATTGTACTTCATGAACTTTTATCCCTTATCTGTTTAAGCATATGTAGTAAGGGAAAGCAACTAAAAATATATTCCAGAATAGTTTGTGTACTAGCTCTTTAAAAATTAAACTGTGAAACACTTGGATGGTGTTTTTATTTCCTTGTTTTGGTTTTTAATATGGCTTTTATCAGCTATGTCATCTGTATGCTTTATTGTTCACCTTTCAATTAATAACTACAGTATATGACGGAGAAAGATTTGATAATCTCTTTCAGACGGCAAAGCTTTAGTTTCAGAATTTAATTAATTAATTAAGTCTATATTTCAAGAAGGTTTGTAATCTGCTTTTGTTTAGATGTTCTCCTCCTTTTAAAAGTGTATTTCCTAGAGGAAAATGACTATATAGTTCCTGTCTATGCATTTGTTCAATGAACGCATACAAAAAGCATTGAATGCAATGACTGATCTTCCTGTAGTCTTAATCATCAATTAATAGGCTTATCTGCTTGTTAGGAGTGGGTTTAATGGTACAGAATCAGCATGAGATCTGTGTATATAAAGCATTTGTATATTGTTTATAGCAGACTGAGTTTTGATCTACCATTCCCAGGTCTAATAATAGGAATATTTGGCTCTTTGCCCTCAATCAATATATCCTTAAGAGAGCAAACTTCACGTAATACTTTCATAAAGTGCCAGATGTATTGATACGAAGTTGATAAATTTAATTACTGGGGTTTTATATTGATTCATTGATCTTGTGATTGGAAGAAATTCTTCTGCAGACATTTCTGAAGTATTGAGGAAAATTGTATGTCAATAAAGCTTGATTAATTGGTCAATCAGCACATTTTTCCTCCTGAGTCATTGATAAGGAAAGGGATAAAAGTAACTCTGAAAAGAATTTGGAATAAACGAATTAGAAATTCTCGTGTGTTCTTAACAGAGCAAATGAGAGGCAAAGCATTATGCAGGTGGGCCCAATCCTTAGCTAGTACAAAATAGTTTAGCCTTAAAGAGCTATAGTAACTTATAGATCCCAGAATCTGGCCCACTGTGTCATTTTGTTTGCTTGTTTGATTTGTAAGGGTTTTTTTGTT
Source organism: Loriculus beryllinus (assembly GCA_039877255.1). Classification (NCBI taxonomy): domain Eukaryota; kingdom Metazoa; phylum Chordata; class Aves; order Psittaciformes; family Psittacidae; genus Loriculus; species Loriculus beryllinus. The sequence goes on along the minus strand of JBCJKH010014343.1, from coordinate 10,083 downwards.
GTTGTTTTTTGGGTTTGGTTTTTTTTTTTAGTACCATTCTTTGGCTTATTGGAAGCTTTTTTAAATCGGGCATTATGGCTACCAAAATATGTGGAATTTTAGATAAGCACCTGATCCAAAATGAATGGTATAGCTATAAAAGTAATTTGAAGAGCTGTAAATTCAGGATTGCGTATCCCTGATATTGTTGCTGAGTATTAAACTCTTGCTGCTAGAGATGCTATCCTCTAAGTGAAAACTTATCTTTCTTACAGGAAAGATCACTTCAGGGAACTCTTGGCTGGGAAAAGGCCTGAGGGTTTTTTTATGTTTGGTTGGTGGTTTTTTTTTTATTTCTTTTTGTGTGTGAGTGCTTTTTTTTTTTTTTCTGTGTGTGACTGTTGCTGTAATAACAATAAGATTCCAATACACAGAATTAGTTTATAGTGATTATTTTCCAGGTGAAAAACCTTACTGGAGTACTTGGCTCCATTTCTGTGAGGCATGCGACCTTTTCACCCTGTGTCAATGATATTTTTATAGAGTGTGTGAGAAATGTGAGCATAAAGAAAATTCCTGAAGATCACTCAAATTTTTTTTTCTTAAAAAATAAAAATAAAAATGGGGGGAGGGGGGGAGGCAAGGGAGAGAAAAAAGAAAAAAAATATACCTGAATCTGAAAACAACATATGCATCTCCCTTAGTGAAACTGTTCCCTTGTAAGATGACAGCTAATACAGAAGAACCAAGAAAATCCACTTGCAATATGTTACCATAGGTTCGACAAATACAATCTTATCCTTCAAGTAGCACAGAGTCCTAGACTGTAATGGAGGTCAAAGGAAATCTAAGGCTTTCAGTCCTTTAATAATCATACCTGCTACCCCCCTGATCAGCATGTTAAAGAAAATGCATGTATATATATTAAGTTTCTTAGAAGATAACTTGTATTTGCAATAACATATTAAATACAAGTGGAGTTCACTGCTATTGCTTCTGAATACCTGTTGATGTTGGTCTTGCTGTGTGACAAGTGAGGGTAAAACAAAACCAGAAATAGTTGGTCGATCTTGGTTACCAAAGTCTTGAGAAACTGAGGTGAGAGATTGGACATTCACAAGTCAGTTTGAGAATGGGAAAAATACTAGAAAGTATAATTTGCAGAAAGCACCCTCATTAAGAGTATATGGATTGTCTATAGTGATGAAAATGCAGAGTCTGTGCTTCCCTTTTGCTGAGTTGTATTACCATGAGGTATCGGCACACACAGTATGGTGATAACAATATCGTATGTCTGTTCCTATAGTGCTATTAATGGTACCTGTCAAACATATCATAATACTGAACTATCTGTTTAATCATATAAGCAACACTTCTTATTACAATGACTATTGTATTTGTACAATAGAATGAACAGTCGTGTTATTATAGTTAAATAATGGAGTACAACTTTGTTCTTTAAACAGTTTTTTTCTATATGAAGAAAGTTTCATGTGTCTCAGCTATAATTAAAAGTAATACAACTACAGATGACTGTCATGTCACTGCGTGATTTTTTTTATTATTTTTTATAATAGTCTATTAAGTATGTAGTCTGATGTGCCATGAAACACTGAAGTAACAATTACCAGTCATATTATTTAACTGCTACAGAGGAACTATTTTCTCAGTTCTTTTAAAGTACAGTGCAGCTATTGCTGATATATTGTTAGTTAAATTTGAAATATCCTGAGAATGATGTGGACAAAAATGCTGAGATCATTTTGATGCAGTAGCAAACTTCGATGATGCAAGTACATTTTTGCTCCCAGTTCCTTGAAATCATGTAATGCTTGGACTTTTTGTTATTTCTTTTAACCCTTTCATATTCTACTTTTAATGTCTCATGTACTCTTTGTTAAAACATATGGTTAGTTTTCTGTATATCACTTGCTTAGTGCATGAAGATGTATGCCATAATTTATTTTGTGTGATATTTTTGAATGTATGCATGTGTCAAGCTGGTTATAGATTGGTGATGATAAATTGGTTTCAGTAATCTGTATCTTATTTGCATTAATACTCTTGCAGTAAGAGCATACTGTAGTCAAACTTCATGATCTAAGATAGCTTTCTCACTAATTAAGCAGGGTCTGAATGAATGTCTGGTATGGGTCATAATTAAGTTTTTGTTTCTTGTCTTCAGTGTGATAAAATACTTGAGGGACACAATGCATGTTTGCATAACTTCTGCTAATCTGAATGGAATTTGAAAATGAATATTGAGAGGGGATGGGAGAAGGGGCTGGGTCTGGTGGGTTATAGGGGTTTGCAAGCAGGAATGTATCTTCATGCTCTCATTCGAGGTTTGTTTGTTGGTTTTGGTTTGTGTTGTTTTTTTTGGTGCGGTTTCTTTGTTTGTTTGGGGTTTTTTGTTATGTTTTGGTTTTTTTTTTCTCCTGTCTGTTTTAAAACAACTGCTGTTTGCTTTTTAATATGTTGGAAATAACATCTCTATTTTCCTCTGAGAGGTTTTTCCCCTTCTGTCTCCTCCATTCTGACATACAAGCAAGTCATTAATAAAAAAGCATTTGTACAGTGAGCTTGAATTATCGCTTAATAAAACTATGAGTACTATATGCAAAGACATTCTTAGACAGTACAACAGATGTTACTGTGTATATGTTTCTTCTGGAGACATGGTGAGAGGAAGAGCCACAATTACTTTGTATTACTGAGTGACAGTGCAGGGAGAGGGTGGATGAGAATAGTAAAGATATATTCAGAAATTCCTAATCCCTGGCAATAGTATCAATATTGTCATTCAAAATATTATGAATCGATAGCCTTACTATACAGACTTCTGTGATAGCAGTGCTTTTAGATGAAAAGCAGCTATTTATATACCTTGCAGCTCCGTGTGGTCATGTTGAACGTATGAACTTACTCATCACGGATTCTGAGAAAGTGGAGGTTAAAGTCCTCTGTCTTCTTTAGACCTATCTGATTACTTCAGCCTCCTGTGTTGACACAGAGAAAGAAACAGCTAGATTCTATGCTGGAAGAATAAGGTTTGCAAGCACTGACTGATATAAGGTATCCCATTGTGATACCTAAACCAAATTTTTAAAAAAAATCAAGCATCCTTTTCAAGTAAAACTTGAGAAACATAGAAAGGAACAGCAAAGATGTATCTGAACACACTTGAAGGTGCACCATTTACTTTCAAAAGAGATCTTTCCTATCACTCATGGATAGCTCTACCATGAAGAGCGATATCAAAAGATCTCAGAAAAGTAACTATTCTTTTATGTCTTTGGGAACTCAGATGCTTACAAGATTGTTTCTGAGAAGGAAAAGAATTGATCCTATTTTCAGTCCCTTGTTGTTGGCATTTGTGGAAAGCATCACTATATGCAGTATTGTAGAGATATACTCTTGGTATATGAATATAATTCTGTTTCCTCTTGAAGCTCTAAAAAATAGTGTAATCTTGATGTTAGACAGCTCAGTTTGGACAATATGATTTTATAAATCCTTTCTTGCACTATATAAAGTTATTTAAAATACATATGGAGTTTGTTGAAGATTTTTGAACTTAATTGATAAATCATCTATGTGCTTAGAGAAATTCAAATTTTAAATAGGTTTTGAGGCTTTGAGTTGTTTTTTTTTTTAATTTATGAAAAATAATATAAACTTCAAGTGACTTGTGATAATTTGTGAACTGGATATCCCCATTCAGTCAGAAACTTGCTAGATTTAAGCTAGCAAGGTTCAGATTTTTTTATATGGAAGGAGACTGTAAATGTGCTAATTCTTCAGCTGAACATACAGTTAATTTACAAAATTAAATGGTTTTGCATTTTCTTCTGTTAGATATGAGCTTTATATTAACTACTTATCTATGACAATAATTCTTCATGTCTTTATGGAATTTCTAATATTTATTTCTTACACTTTGCTTTTGATAAAAGCTGAACCAAATATGTTTTAGAAACTGTTCATGCAGCAATTAAGCTTTTTTAATTATTGATTTTAATTTTTTTGTTTGACATTTTACTTCATACACCTGCATAGGCTTCCTTTATGCTACAACACTGGTATATTTTTCCACTTTCAGTTCAAAAACTTTAGTGGTAAACATCAATTTAGCTGATACCATTTTAGTCCTATCGAGAAATTTAATTTATTATTCAGATTAATGTTAGCATTGGTAGAGAGCTGAAGCTGAAATTTGGTAAATCCTATGTATGGAGGGTATGAAGCACTTCTCATTATTTGGCCCCTAGCATCTGTCACTGTCATGGTCGTATCAAAGGCACACCTTAATATACAGAGAATATCTTTGTTGAGACACGCTTAAGTTTAAGAAGTCTTTATTTCAAGCTTGTTTTTTTAATTATTTTTTTTTTTAAGGTTAGTTATAGTTAAAATATGTTTTATGATGTGCTTACAGAAACTGAATAGCAAGGGCCTTAATGAATGCCATTTTTAAAGTTTTCAATAGTTAGAAATATTCAAACAGTTATAATGTGATATTTCTTCCATCACTGAGCAGATTATACATATGGTACAGAATAACAAGCAAACTGACACTAGTATTCATTTGGAGTAATAATTTCTACGACTAATTAAGGAAAGATGCTTTGTTATTGAGTAATTAGTAAGCACACTACTTCCACTACCCCCCTAAGATGTCAGCTGTTCAGAGACAGTAGAAGTCGTTGCTTTCATTCATGGCAGGCAAGTCGGTTTTGGCTAAAGTTACTGTTCCTTTCTGTTTCAGAGATGCTACAACAGCTGCAGTTTAAGCTTGAAGGCTCTGAGTGGCTGAGATAACATCACAAATAGTACAGCATCTCTTCTAGTGCAGTTCAGGCTTCCACTTTTGGGTGCTCAGTTATCAGAGGCTCTCAGTCCCTCCAATTTGTATGGACTTTGAATATGCAGGTGTGCATCAAATCTTAGAAGCCAGGTGATGTGTCTTATAAGGAATTTCCTCAGAAAATGGTAGGCATTAGCTTTATTTGTACTTCTTAAATGCTACAATCTCCCTCTTCAGGAATTAATGCTCCATGATAGAGTACATAGAGCTTTTGCTTTTTCCTGGTGGTTGTAAGAGCACATTTTAAATTCATCAGGACAAAAAACTACATGTGTTATGTAAAGGTGTAACAAATGACTAATTGTGATTTTGGATGAAAAAAACTTTAAATTTATTTTGTTACTGTGTAAATATTCCAAGGAGCAAAATGCAGAGTAAATGATGCTGTTCTAATGCAAAATCTCCCTTAGTTACCTTCTCTCTCTTCTTGATCCTATTTTTCCTTCCCCCCCCACCCTCCCCCCTGCTTTTTTAAACAATTATGGGCATTGTGCTCCTTAATGGTGCATAGTTACTGTAAAGATAGATGTCCTCAAATAATGAGTTTCTAATAATAATCAGAGCGAGTTAGATTAAACTGGTTTTGTATGGAAATTTTACAGCGTGAAAAAGTACACCTAAAATCCTGAGATATATTTACAGGAGCTAATCCTATTTACAGAGGACTAACCCAATTTTGTATCTGTGCATGTGTGTGGGGAAGGGGGAGTGGAGGTGTCTGTATGTGCTTGTGTTTTTATCACCTGCTTTAAAGTCTTCAGAAGATTTTTTTTTTCTAGTACAGATTTCTATTTTGCTTTCTGGTAAGAATATGTTTTAAAACTGCAACTTGCTAATTGGCTTCTGTGTTTACACTGGAAAGCTTGCATTCCTTCAAATGACTTCTACCTCTGTTCTTCTTTCTTTCTTTCTGTTTCTTCCCTTCACTCCTCCGTCTCTTTATTTTTTTCTTCCCCCGGTGAAGTTTGTTACATTAGATTTGTTGCTTTCTTCTCTGTTCCAAAGTTCTGAAGGAAAGTAAATGAGAGTACTAACTACAGTAATCGATAATTGTTAATTTAAGGAGTGTCATTATATTAGCTAAGAAAATATTTTTCCTAACAGGTACTGGATCAACAAGGCTGTACAATAGGCAGAGCAAAATAGTTTAACTTATGGTTTAGAAATACATATGCCATTTAGATGGAAACAAACCCTCAAATCTCCCACATACCTTTTGGGGTTTGGTGAACAAAAGCTTGCTTGTACAGTCCAAATTCCCCTGGGCCTTAATTTGCAATACCATTATTTAAGCTTGGCTGATATAAATCCATTGCAGAGAAATAGAAGCTCTCCTTCCTGGCTTTTCAAAAGTGTTCCATGCTCCCTTTCTACACCTACCCAGGTCCCCCAGCCCCTCTTTTCACTTCCCCCTGGCTCTGGTTCCCAGCCTGTGTCTTACCCTGCCACTGTGAAACTCTTCTGTATTTGAAATATAGTAAACATAGAAATACCTCACTTCTGAAACATAGAAAAGTGCCATTCTGCATGGTCTTACTGACATCTCTACCAACACACATGTCATTCTATCTTCTGACTAAGATCAAGGCTATAATCACTTTAATACCTGTTGTGTCCTCTACCAGGTGACCTGCAGTCTTTCATTGTAAAGATAAGAGACTCTGATATAAAAAGTTATTTCTTCTCTAAGACTGATCTTATAGAAAATACTAATCATAAACTAAGGAAAAACTTGTGCTCACTTAATATGCTCCTGGGGTGCCAGAATCTCTGGATATTTGCTTTTGGGTACAGTACTGGCATTGCTGAATGTTCAACTTGAAGCTCTTCTGGAGCAGAACTGGGTTTGGGTGTAATCCTCTACAGCTACCAGTAAATAGGTAAATCACTGTGGCTTGATGGAACATTGAGTGCTACAACTGTATTTATTTTGCTGCTAATAAAATGGCAGTCTACTTTGTCATTAAGAAGCTTGTCTTTTTGGAATAGCAATTGGGGTGCAGTTCTGAGCTTTGAGTTAGTGGGAAGAGTTAAGAAGTAGATAAGCTGCATTCCAAAATGTGGGTGGAAAGATGGTGAGTAGTACATGCATTGGCATGGCATCTGCCAAAAGCATGTTTGGTTTGGTGGGGGATTTTTGTGTGTGTGTGGTTTTGTTTTTGGATACAGAGAAAAATACTTACAAGCAAATCATTATAGCATATCTCAATGGCTGAGCTCCACACGTAGATTTAATTAGAAGACAACTGCACTGGAAAACTGGTCATTTTATTTATAGTTAACGACTGGTTCTCCCCTATTCCCAATCAGAACCGATTATATGCTGTATAATGTGATTTCGACAAGAAAATTAAGTATGAATAGGCACGGAAGTATTGTGTAGTTGCAATAACGAGGTTTTCATTAATAATATTAATTTATCTTTGAACTATCCTTCTGGAGGTGAAAATCACTGTTTTCCTTGTGGTGTTTCCTTCTACTATATATACCAGGCAGTATCAAATTGGGGTATTTCGTATATATTTTAAGCAAAAGGCGGTGACTGGATAGCTATTAGTGTCTTTATTATGTGGTAAAAAGGCGAAAGAACTGAAACCTTGTATATCCATGTTTCTGACTGGATAACTACTTTCAGGATGATTTTTTTATGTGATGATATAATTTACTATTGCACAATTTCTGAAGCGTCATGGGTAGTTCAATGCTGGATTTCAGGCAAGCAAGTTCGTTTCCTGGTTAGCTGTAGTACGACTTACTTGCTGTCAGTAGTAAGATAATAAGGATAAAAATCATGCACTAGTTAAGAAAAAAAAAAATCCATCCATTTGCATTCATGTGCCAAATTCCACTTGGTGATATGCTTGTTGGGCTGAGCTATTAAGTGCTCTGTGGGCTGTATTTCAACTAGTGTATGATTGACTAGCTATATTAGAGCTTTTTACTTACAGCCAATGCAAAATTTGACCCTGGTTTTACCCTGAGATGTTTTTGCCTTTAAAAAGATCCACACTTTATGAGCACGCAGGTGGGTGGTAAGAAAATGTATTGTTGTTATTTGTAGGGTGTGGCTCTGTGTTAGAGTAACCTGAATGCGAACTGATTTATATTTTATTTTGATTCCAAAGCCCAACTGTGGGAATTGATATATCGTCTTAAAATTGCAAATCTGCATTTTATGCACTGTGCCAAAACACCCATGAGCTCATTAAGCAAAGCCTTTTTCAATTATATCTTGTGTTTATGCATGTATTTATACTTGACAGGAATCCTTTAGAGGTTTGGTTTTCTGTATTAATACTTACAGTGTCTTGGAGTACATAAAATAAGCTTAAAAAAAAAAAGTGTAAGCACTGCTTACAGATCTAGTTCTGGTAGCTTACTCTGTACCTCCGTAGCTGCTGAAAAGCTCTTTGGCCAGACATCCAGCCTCTAGAGGGCACGACAGCAGCCTCCTCTACTAGACCCTCACCTACACAGCCAGCTGCAGAAAGTTTTAACACCTTCAGAGAGAATCCCACTTGTGTTGCATAATACAATCTCCATATGTATTCCTTATTATTCCTGGACGTTCATTACATGGTTTGCTTTCCTTTTTTTTTTTTTTTTGAGTCTGGGGGAAGGCCATTGTATTTGTTATGTTGTTTGCCTTTTTTTTTTTCTCTTAGTGGTGATCTTTATGTAAGTAAAGACTCAAATCCAGGATGCTATAATTATATGTCTCACAGTTCTTTCTTCACCTGGTAGAACTCTTTCTTTGTGTATACACTGCTCTTTACTGTACTAAAGAATACAGAAACCAGGGCACAGTCTCAAATACTGTGCCCTGGCTTCTGTATTCTTCACTGTAGTATTTGAGACTTGCAAAATTAGGTACTAAAATTTATTATGGACTAAAATCTAGATAATAAATAATTCGGGTGGGCTGAAACCCTGTTAACCCTACTGTAGTCAACTAGGTTCAATTGCTCAACCCTTTTCTCTCATGAAATGCTGTATTACAGTTTTTTGTTCTCCTATGGACTGTTGTTATTAATGTTGATATTTACGTGAAGTCATACTTGTTCTTCAGTTCAAATATTTGACTATGGTTCTCTACTCCAGTGTATCACCATTAGGAATCAGCAGGTTCCCAATAATTCAAATAAATCTGATTGTTTGATTCAAATTTTCCTTAGATCTATCGATGCAGAACAAAAGAGCGAGTATCTTGAATTTGGTACTATAAATTAAGATATGCTGCAGTCCATAGTTTAATTTTGTTCTAAGAACATGAGTATGGTTAGGTAAAAAGATATATTTAAAAAAATTTTGTCTCACAGTGTCTTTAACCAAGTACACAAATTTTCCAAAAAATATACTAGTTCAACTTGGGCACCTTCTGTTTGAGCATTTTTAGATATTATTTTTCCAGTTTGAATTGAAATAGGAGAAAAAGTATCTCCTGCTGATGACTTCTGTAAGTCCTTCTTGTAGTAACAGATAGGCCTGTTACTCAGGGCAAATTCTGCTTGCTAATTTCATGAATTCAGCGTTTTAGCTACACGTTCAGTCTTGAGCCATGAAGCTTAACTGCATTGTTGAGTTGCAATGTTTCTATACAACATAAAGAAAAATTGAAAGAGAATACAGCAAAAGTTAAGGGGATTAGTTTTGCTTATTTTGTAGGTCACCTGACATATAATTGAGAGATCTATGCTCAATTCCCACTTAGTTTTCCAACCAGTTCTTTAAAAGTAATTAAAAAAAAAATTAAAAAGCTTTTGGTATATGAAGTGTATGGCATCTTCCTTATGGTGATACTAGACCAAATTTTGTTGGGGGAAGTTGACAAAAAGCTGTGAACAGTTTGCAAGATTATTTACTATGTTCTGAGGTTGATGCAATGCCATATGCAAAGTTTTTCATTGTTTCAAAATGTCAGAATGTCTTTGTTGGTTTAAGGGTAGTTACAGTTCATGGAGATGTAGGGATGGGGACTTCCCTGAAAGTGCTAGGCCATACTTTTTGTCTTGAACACCTGTGGCTAACAGATAGTTAACTTACTGCAGAAATAATGGTGACATTGTTTTGTGATTCATCTAATCCACTTTTTCCCCAAGGGGCTGAGACAGTCACTAGTGTGTCACTTCAACCTTGGCATACACCCAGGTTGCAAACTTGTTCCTTCATTCGGTGTTGCGTGTTGGAGCTGTGCTGTAAGCTGCCCAACATACAGAAACCTCAATAAAAAGGGATGT
>JBCJKH010014336.1:0-45318 GCA_039877255.1 Loriculus beryllinus | reverse complement strand
AACCTGTAAGCCCATAAGCAAATATACCCAAACCAGGTATACCAAGGAGAGTTATCTCAGGGTGCTGATGTCACCCCAGGAGTGCCCAGTGGTGGTGTACCGAGACTGTGCTTTCTCAATCTACACAGCATTCCTGCTCTGTGATTGCTCAACAAGGATGTCACAGGACCCACTCCTTTGCTGACTGTAACATCGTTGTTCAAATCTTGTATTAGATCTGTCCCAAATTCTGCTTATTAGAAATAAACGCAGTGCCAGGACCTGCAAAAGCCACACTGATGCTTTAAAAGATACTGGGAGCATGTCTGTCCAGTTACATAGCCATCTGGGATGGGAGAAACTTCCCTGCCTGTGCTGGTCGCTGAGCCTTCACATTCCAGCCCTTGTACTGGGAGGAACAAAACCCCTTAGCTCTGCACTTACTGGAGACAGAAAGCACAAACTTGAAGTTATCTGGAGTCAGGAGCTGTAAAAATTTAATGATGCAGGACGAATCAGGGTGACCAAAATAGTGAGCAAGACAGAGACAGTCTTGTGATTTAATGTGCTCAGCCAGGACCTGGGGTATCTGGGAGCTGTTCCCAAGTTGACCACAGGCTCCACGTGTGACCTTGGCTGAGTCACTAGGGACAAACACTGTCAATAGGTGCCTTAGGCATCTTGCAAATGTAAGATAGGTACTTAGAAGACCAAACTGTATAAAAAAAGAAAATTAAGCTATTTCAAGTGCTACTAGGCCCTTGATGAGGGTTCCTAATTCCTGTTGGATAAGCTCCGCTCCCTAATGGATGGCAGAGTTGGGCTGGGACCCAGCTGGTGACCTGGGGGTTAACTGTTCTATGCTCCATTAAGAGGATGTAGGCTCAGCATAAGCCTAAGGTGACTTGGCATTTCCTCACTGTCTCTGCTACAGCTCTGGAGCAAAGGACGCTCTGATGATAATGCAACAGCCTCACTTGGGTCTCTGGCCACCATAGTGAGATAGGCTTGTAGCTCACTCCTCCAAGCAACAGAGCCAGAATCTTCCACCTCCCCATTTGTACTTCCTGCAAAGCCTTAATCTGGGGTTTTAAATGGCATTTAAGTGATGCCCTGACTTTTTGCTGGCCCCTCTGCAAAGGCAATAAATTCAACCCCTGCTAGATGTGAAGAAATAAAAGCAGCTCTCCCTGTAGGCTGTGTATGCACGCATCCCTGTTAAACCCTTCTCTGAGAGCCCAAGCAACAGCTGGTGTAAATCTGCAGCAGTCTCTGGGCTTGAGAGGGAGGCACTGATTTACACTCATCTCCCACCCCTTCTATCCTCTTCCTCCTGCTTCACTTCTTCCCTGGCCACTAACCCTCACCTTACCTTTTTCCTTCCTCTTGTGAGATGAATAACCATGGGTGTGAAGAAGATAGTAATGGGACACCAAACTTTCATCCCTTTGAGAATTTCCTCCATCTGCTTTGAAACGGGTTGGGGGGGGGGAAGGCATTTGTCTGGTACCTTTGATAGCAATTCAGTGCAAGAAAAGTCATCTCCAGGAATAGTGGGAGAAAAAAGAGGTGGGCAAAGTTACAGGTCCCTAATCAGGAATGCATTGTTTTCTAGTAGGTGGAAAGAGATAGTGCCCTGGGCCCAGCTAAGCAGCATGGTTTCCCCTTCCCCACACACCCACCCTGATGGTGGTACAAAGCTGCGAGTGAAGCCTGGCACCATCAGGAGGATCTGGGAAGGAGGATTCAGCCTTGGCTTCACAAGCAGTCAGGAGCCGTGAGGCAGGAGCCTGCTGAAGACAGGCCAGCCATAAACAAGATGATCCAAACCAAGGCACGGCCACATCTGCAGTGTCTTGCAGGAGGCAGCTCGGGGGATGGATGGTGAGGGAAGCATGAGGTGCTTCTGGCAGCTGCAGAAAGCAGACAAGAGGAAAGGAAAGCAATCAGAGAATCTGCAGAGAGGCATGGGGTGACGGACCCTGGCCAAGGCACTAAGATTATTAATGGCTTTCTACACTCCCAGCATGCCTGCAAGTGCTTGATACCTTGCTGCCACTCACCTAAGTAATCTCTTAGCCACAGAGCATGGTGGTTTGCTCAGGGCAAGAAGCCAGCAGAGGCTGCACTCTCCTAGCATCTCCCAGCAGAGAGTGGGCTTAGACAGGACAGGTCTGGAGGAAGACCTCAAGAGCCAGTAGCAGTTTGCAGGAAGTCTCACAACGTGCTTTCTCATTATTTCTTACATTTTACTCTCCTCTGAACATGTTGGAAAAAAAAGTTGGTTTCTTGGACAAAATACTCCTACCAAAGTACAACTTCCTTTTACAACATGAAGTGTTTATGTGCATGTGATTAAATACCAATGAAGCGAACGGGAATTTGCTTGCAAGCAAATTACAAATTCCTTACAAGATTAAGGACTTTGCAGAACCAGGGCCTAAATCCACCAAGTCTCTGCTAACGCTTCCAGCCAACACAGGCACTGCTGAGTCCTGCCTTGGGAACGCATTTATTTTCTCTTTTGAGTCTATGAAACACTACATTGAAGCTTCACCTCCCCCTGCCAGCTGCCAGGATTTGATGTGAATCCTTAGGCGAGATTGGGTTTGGGGCTGTTAGAGATAAAACCAGCTTAGGGTGTGGTTTGTTTTCGAGCAGAACCTCCCAGCTCACGTACGGAGATGCAAAAGATCTTCCATATACTTTAAAAGCCTCATATCAAAGAAAGAGCAAAAAGCAAAATGCTGTCTCCTGCCTTTGAGCTAAAGCCAGCCCTGACTGCAGTTGATGGAAATCTTCCTGTATGCTTCAGCGGAGCAGGATGGTAGCAGCAGCTCTGAGTGTGGTTTTGCCCATTTAGTGCAAGTCTTTGGCTTAGACCAAAACAGCAATTAAGTAAAAGCTTAGTCCAATTTTTTTTGTGAGCAGATCATCTGTGTTATATGAAAGACTGTAACCTCACAAAGAGAGGGCTTTCTTCTTCCAAAATCAATTTTATGATTTTTATAAGTGGATAGGTTCCATATCCCATTACTTTTCTCTGAATCAGGAGTGTCCTTTTAAGTTTCACTGGAGCAGGCACAGAAAAACTCTCCCCCAGGGATAAGACAGTATTGATCTCACTCAGATTGAGCTCAGAGAACATTTAGAAGGGCTAGTAAGCAGCTAATGATGAACAATACCAAGTATATTCTTACAGATTTATTACAAGAAACCCATTTTTTACCTCAGCTAAGAGAAAGTCCTGGTTTAGTTTTGCATCCAATGAACAAACCCTATCAAATCCCTCCTGTTACATGGCATTATAGGGATTATTCTCCAGACAGGCGTAGTACCCATGTTCTCCCCTTCTCAGGGTTGGATGCTCATCTGCCATAGAGAATGACTATTTCATGTGTCCTACTTAGCCAGAGAGGCTCTGGGCAGCTGGTTATTGGGCTTTCCTGTCTGAATATATGAGCTTAATTTAATAAACAGCTGTTGGAAAAACAAGCAGGAAAGCAGCACAATGGGACTTGATAAGCAGCTTCCAAACAAACTCCAAGGAGGCAATTACAAGAAAATAGCTGAGCCGTTTTGATGAGGAAGATGCACTTCCAGGTGCCAACCGTAATGCAGCTGCTTGCCCAGGCTGGGAGCTTCTAGAACAAAACATCACCACCTGATGTCCTTGATAAAGGAAGTGGGAAAGGGAACCCTGGGAAGACATTCTGTGGCATAAAAAAGATGAATGAAGGAATGTAGAAAACTGTGCTAGGTTGGGCACAGGGACCATCCCACCCAGCATCCTCTCTCTGTCACAGCTAATGGTGCCTGATAAGTCAAGGGTATGAGAAGTGTACAGGGATATTTTCCCATAAGCTTTCCAAGCCTGCAGCTCCAGGACTTCCTGAGCTTAAGACCTGTATAGAAATACTGTATTAAACAGACCAAGCCTAGGTGAAAAACCTTCCATATCTTTGATCATTAGTGTTTTGGTGAGAACAGAGACCAGAACTGCTCACAGTATTAAAGAGAAGAGCAAACCACAAACTTGTACAGTACTTTTTCCTTTTTCCTCATTAACTCCTACCCACCTATTTGCTTTCTGTACTGCTGCTCAGCAATGACTTGATGATTTCATCAAATTTCTTGTTATAACCCAGATCCTTTTCCTGTGGGTTGACAGTCAGTTCAGAGCCCGTCACAGTGTGCATGACATTAGGAGTGCTTCCTCTGAGGCTCATCACTTACATTTATCTCCACTGAATTTCGTCTGTCATTTTATCACTGAGTGTCCTGAGGTCCTTTTGTGGTTTTCTGCCATCGGCTTTTCCAAGCAGCTCAGTGTCACTAGCAACCATTGTTGCCTTCCCACCAGCCCCCACTTCCACATCACTGATGAAGATGCTGAGCAACATATCTCCATGATACTCCCCTGAGCATTCTTCCGCTGTGGAGGCTGATTATCCCTGTCTGGCCTTTGTGGTTTCTGTCCTCAAACCACTTAATTTTTCACGTCTCTGCATTCTCCTCAGGAGCCTTTGATGAAGGATTTTGTCAGAGCCTTTAGGAAATCCGTATCTGTTCTATCCATTAGGTCTCTGCTGTCCACCAAATCTTTGGCTCTGTCCAAGGACTGCGGTAGATTTTGTAAGTTATAGTTTCTCTCACCAAAAGCTCTGCTGGCTCTTCCCCAGTGCAGACATGCTTATCCTTGTTTCACTGGTTTCACAGCTTACTGCTCCAAATAACCTGCCCTTGCCACCTTTATCCCAAAACTGCCTCCATGATTGCCACCTCCCATTGCTCCAACACCACAGAAATGTTAAGAGAGCACCTGTACACTGCAGTGAGTATGTTGCCATTTGCATCTTGGGTTCCTACAAAACTCCTGTGCAAAAAACAGCTGGTTGTGGCAATTTGTAATTATTCCTTTTGCCGCTATGATCCAGGAGCTGTTTTCCTAGTACTTCATCTTGAGATGCAGCCTCCGTTGTGTCCCTCTGCAAAGAAGATATCCCCGCATTAGGAGCCTCCCAAAGCTGCACCATGACCCAGACGGAACACCTCATGTATCACATCATATTAGAACATGAATTACGGAGATGTATCTCTTGCTGTGGGCTGGCACAGACACAGAGACAGGTTCTGGGAACCCCTGGCAGTTTGCAACTTCTCGTGCTTCTGGGGAACGACAAGTCCTTGGGGCAAGACAAGTGACTACAGAAAGATGTCAGTGGTTTCAGAAGGGGTTATTTCAGTTGTCAGACCACTGACTTATTTCTAGGAAGGTGCAGGTTAGATTCCTCGCTGAAAGATTCATTCTTGGGATGACAGCTCAAGGGCTGGTGGTTGGTTGCCAAAGGCTAGGCTGTGAAGAGTGATTTATAAAAGTTTAGATATGAAGCTAGCCTGGTAACAAGAGAATTGCGATGACTTTAAAATTCACAACCAATAAAGTGCAATAGGTTTATTCTGTGGCAGGTCACACTTATCCTGTGGAGTTTATTGCTGCAGGAGACTGGGAGAAGCTCGGAAAAGAACTGGGCACAGTGAGAAGGAAGAAATCCACTTTATGAAATTGTGGCTTTGTTGAAATGAAACATACTTGCTTGCCTTAAAATCAAAAAAGTTCAGATTATGTTTTAATAGATTCCTCTAATGCACATTCCTGAGACTCTTTTACATTTTCCTCCAAGGATGGCACAGACTGCTTGTTTGGAACCTGGATTTTGGTATGAAGCTGGAGGGTTGGGACTGAAACCATACAGGATGCGTTACAACTCTATGGGCCCAATCCTGTTTTTATTTTGCAGATTAGAGGCTGTGGTGGAGCTAAGGTGGGCAGAAAAAGGCAGTGTCAGGCCTGTAAGTGTTTAACCTGTCTTACACTTGCATGGATTCTATGCAAACATACATTTCTGTCTCCCTCTTACAAAAGGCCACCTAGGAGTCTGGATGGCTGTGTATAACCTATCCCAGTTCTCGTGTTACATTTTGTTCCATGCTTTGGTATCAACTCCATTAAGGATGTTCTTTCCTTACTTTCCCATCACTGGCCCTTCGTTTTTCTCTGTATCAATTTGTACAGGCTCCATATGAAAAACAATCCCTGTAAATCCCTTCCAGCCTTTCAGACCTTCCCATACAGTTGTTGCTAAGAAAAAATACAAGATGTAAATAGCTTAACCTCCCATCCCGAAAAACAAAAAAAATAAGCTAAAATGTTACACACCGTTAATTTTATCTGGAGCTTTGATTTGCACCAAAAGCAGTAACTGCTCTTTCTGCACGAAGCCCACAGCTTTATCCTGTGCAACGAGGTTATTCCAGTGCACAGGGAAATTCAACCACGTATCAGGTTGCTGCTCTGATTTACATGAAACGAGACCCCCTGGAAAATTGATTTCTTAAACCCGAGCTGACAAGCGGAGGATGTTGTAGTTTGGGGGAAACGCTGCCAGGCAGCGGTGCCGCTGCGTGCCCGTGATGGCCCACGTCTCCAGCCGGATGAACCTCGATCTTCACTGCCCGCCGCGGTGGCACCCGGACCCCCTCGCAGGACCTGGCTCCTCCGCCCGCGCTCCCGCACCGCGCTCCCCGCACGCCGGCCCCACGCGTCACTACGGCTCCGGCGGGAAGGGGCGTGGCGATGGCGGTGACGTCAGCGCGCGGGGCGGGGCCGCGTGGTGCTGGGCGGGGTGGCCGCGGCCCATTGTGGGCAGGGGCCGGGCGGGCTCCGGGCCGCGCAGCGGTGTCAGGTACGGCGGGTCCGGGGTGAGTGCGCTGTCCCGGGAAGCGGCTCTGCCGCCGCTTGCCCCTTCCTCCCTCCTCGGGCCGGGTGCGGTTTGGCGGGGGGGGTTCTGGAGCGTTGCCCTTCTTCCGTGCGTTGCGGGCGCTGGCCGTTGCGGGGGGGTAGGGCGCGCCGGCAGCGGGGCGGGGGTCCGGGGTTTCTCCGCGCTCGGGACCGCGTTTCCCCCGCCGTGGGGGAGGTGGGGAGGCCGGGAGCCGAGCCCACGCTCCACCCCGGGGCGCTGCGTGGGGTGGGGAGGAGAGCTCCGGGGTCCCGCGGTGTAACCCCCGTAACCTTGCTCTGTATTCTCCCTCCCCGCATCCCGGTCCGCGGTCCTGCGGGGCCTGGCGTGCTCTGCGGCCCCGGTGTGGCTTGGGCGAGGGGGGCCGGCCCGGGGCCCCGCCGTGCCCGGGCGGTGCCCGCCCTGTGGACGCCGGGCAGGGGGCGCCCACGCGCGGGTGTGGATGCGGGATGCTGCTGCTCCGCGTTCTCCATGGCAACGCCGCCCAGGGCGGCTTCGTCCCCGGCTCCTGCCGGCACGGCGGGTCCCTCCCCTGCGGCAGCTCCCAGCGGGGCTTAGGCATGTGACCACATGCTTATCCCCTGAGCTCCAGGGATGGGGTGCCCCCCTCGGAGCAAAGCGGGTCTGGGGGAGTCTCTACCCCCCGCCCATGCCTCCTCATCAGGTACAGCCGTTTGGGGCTGCCGGATGGTCTGTATGTGTGGAGCCGCCGGTGCTGGTGTAAAACACCTTGCTGTGCACACACTCTGGTCCAGCCTGATGCTCTGATGTGGAAGTAGATTTCAGCACATCTCGCTGTTGGCCTATGGCTATGCCAGTGGTGGAGGACGTTTTTGGCAAAGACACCCACCAGTAAGCTGCCAGATGGAGTGATCTGCTCTGTCTGCTCTGTCTGCACCAGGATGGAGACTTTGGGAGGTTCGGGTTAGGGGGCCTGCATGGAGGAAAGACTGCATGCAGGCTTTGGGGGTTGGCACCCGTTGCTATTGGCATGCAGTGGCTGTGGTCGGATCCTGCCTGATACTGATTTGCTTGGCACCTGTGATCAAAGTCATCAGTGGGATTTCATCCTTGGGGTCCTCCCCCCTTGCTGTTGGCCATGCTGGGTCTTGCATTGGTGCATGTATGAAACAGGTTTTCTGCATCTTTAAGTGATCAAGGTTAATTTAAGGCAAAAATGGGTGATAATTCTCCCCTGATAAAAGCCGTTGAGCTAAGGGGGCTGTGTGCTGCCAAACTAGGGGCAAGGAGCTCCCTGCAGAAGTTGGAGGTGGGGGTAGATCACTGGACATGGCTGAGCCCCCTTTGCCAGGTGCTGGTGTGAGGGGTGCCCATGAGTGCGGGCTGCCCTGCTGGTTTTAGACAGACCTGAGTGCTGCAGACACTAGGCATTGTACAACGAGACGGCTTCTCCCAGCTGCAGCAAGAGGGATGGCAAAGCAAGGCTTTTTTTAATGTATTTTTTTTCCTCTTCTCTAGAGGTCAGTTCTAACACTGTATACAAAATCGAGTGGTGATGTATATTCTGACCCCCGTGGTGAACCACGGTGCAACCTCATTATCCTCCCTTGCTGAAAACAGTGTATGCCTAAGCCATCTGTGTCCTCTGCTTGCCCCTCTTTCATTCCCCCCCCACCCCACCCCCACCCGCCGAATAAATGGGCCTTGCAGCATCCAGACCCTTTTCTGTGGATGCTGGAGTTCATTTTGGTGTGCAATACCCCCCCAGGCCCTATGGCCCCTATGGCTTGGGTATCCACCTTGCTATTCCTTCATTAATGAGTGACTCGCCTTGCTTTTCCCTTGGCCGTGCACTGAGACCTGCCCCTGCTCCATTGAGAGCAGGAAGCACGAGACAAAGTCCGCGGTTTCCAACTGCCTGACAACGTGTGACACGAGGACAGCAGGAAGCACTGACGTTTCCTGGCTCCAGCCAGCTCTCCACTCGTGTGTGGCTCTGTGGTGGTGCCCCTGCCACGGCCCTTGAGCTTTTGGCTCCAGCCGGCCAGGCATGTGCACCAGTCTGCATCCTGGCCTCCACCCCAGGCAGGCAAACAGGATGGGTGAGGTGTAAAATCAGCACCGAATCTGCTCCCCTGGGCTTGACACAGAGTCAAACCGGTCTTGACCTGAGCTTGCTCCTTATCTGACCCTTTGTTTGTTCGTGGGAGCAGGAAAGGGACAGCCACAGCGGACTGGCTCCTCCAGTCCCAGATGAACCCTCCTGCTGAGGATGGGCAGGAGCTGGGGACAGCCGGTCTAACTGGGTCATGTTTATATCCCTTTGCTTCTGTGCTTTGTTTTGGTTTCTTCCTCCTCCTCTCCTGCACTGTCATTGTCACAGCTGAGGAACCCAGAACAGAGGAGTCGCGGAGCTGTTGGGTGGCTGGGCTCCTTGCAAATATTGTTATCTAGCTGGACAGGAGCTTGACTCCTCTTGCTTCATCCTCCTTTTTCACTGTTTGCCTGTGTTGACCACTGGCACAGGTTCACTGCTTGAAGGTCCTTGCCTGATGCACTTATACCAGCCCACCACATGCACAGGTAGCTGCATTTATAACCTGAACTGGTTAAAACCTGGCTGGGGATGCCAATAGATGTGCCGCCCAGAGCTGGTGGTCTTCTACTCCTCCTGCTGCACAGATATGCACTGAGCAGCTCCTACATGGCCACTTTCATCTCTGAAGTATTAATAAATGAAGCTTGACTATTTATGTGAGCCTTTTTAAGAGGCTGGCGGGGCTGCCTTGAAGGCTTGCTCGGCACTACAAATATTCAGAGCTTTTTTGTGTGTGTGTTCTAGCAGCCGATAAGCCAGGGCATCCAGCTGTCAGCTTTGGAGATTGCCAAAGCCTGCTCAGCGACATTTCTGCAGGCTTTGCTCATGAAAGAGGATTTTGTTGGACGCTTTGGTTTCCGACTTGATGCTGGTAATTAAATTTCTTAACTTGGCTTCGGAAAGCTGTCACTGCCGTGGAGTGATTGGTGAGGCCATGTGGAGCAGGATGCGCTTGTTCTGCTGGAACTGAGTGTGACCTAACTATGGTTCTTCAGCATGACTTGTTGCTTTTTCTTAATACTTTTTTTTTTAAATATATATAAGTAAAACTTTTTTAAAAAGGGAAGAAAACTCTTGTGTTTTACTGCTGTGCTGTTAAGCTTGCATGGACCTGCTGGGACAGCTGTTTATTTGCAAGTTGTGGCAGCCGAATGCTGTGAAATTCAAATCATGTCCATATTGATTTTTTTTTCCTCCCTCTTTTGAGATGATTGTATGTCTACTTTTTTGCTCTTGCACCACAACAGACATCATTGCTGTACTGAAAGAGGTGATCTGAACAAAGGGCTGTAAATTGGGGAAGAAGTATTGAATGTCTGAACCTAACTTCTGTGTTGGTTAATCTAGAGTTTAAGCCATACAGATTTACTTACCCTAAGTGCTTACCATACTATGGGATGACAGAAACAACTAGTAAAGGATTGGAAAGTAGGTAAATATGCCAGCATATTGCATTAGTTCCCTCACTTTTAATGAAAATTTTTAACTTTCTATTTAATGCAAAAAAGAAAAAATAAAGGGTCCTTAGCTCCTCCCTTGCAAGATGCTGGTTGTGATCTGCTCTTTGCCTCTGATACTACTTTTCCCCCATCGCTTCCTCAACCTGAGCTGGAGATCATTTGCACTTGGTATCTCCTGTCCTCATGATATGTGGTAATGCTTTGGAATATGCTGAAGAACCAGAAGTTCTGGGGTAGTGTAAAAAATCTCATCTCAGTGAGTCATAAAGCTTTCAAATCTTTGTGGCTACTGAGGAGAAAACCAAAGGAGATAGAGATGAGAGAAGCATCCTGGCACACCATGAAGACCTGGTTTGTTGATTGGAGAGTTTCAAGATGTGAGCCAACAGCTCTTTGTTTCATGATTGGTTAATTTGCTTTAATTCAGGTGCTTGGGCACGTGAAGTTGTCTGAACATCTGTTCTGTGTTTTCCTTGTGGTGAGGTTGGGTGGGGTCATTCCCAAGGGTGTCCTGGCCCATGCTGCACCCAGGTCTGAAGCAACCTCTGTGCACTCATGTGAATCTCTCATCACCCCATCCTGTTCGTGCTACCTCCCGCATTCGCCACCAGTCCTTTTGGGGCTTTTGTTGTGAACTTGCTGACTGTGCGAGGTTTGTGCTGTGTACAGCACCTGGGTGAGAAAGTCGCTCCTGGCTTCTTCCTAAATCAGCCGAATGGATGGTCTGGCCCAACCTAGTGACAGTCAGTATTAGTATGACTCAGTAAACTCATGGGCTGAGTTGCCTTGAGAATATTTGTGTTCAAAACATTGTTTTGACCCACTGGAGGAGCCGTGCTGGTGGATAGGCATGTTCTCACCCACCGCAGCACATGCCAGCTGGTTATCTCGGCATTGCTGACTGGCACTAACATGTCAAACCACCTGAACAGAGTTGTTCTTGCCTTGTCTCTTGCCAGAGGACATGCCAGTTTCTTCACTTCTGATTGTATTTTTCTTGTTAATGTCATTGTGGAGCTCTATCGCTGAACTCTTCTGGACTTAGCAGTGAGGAAATACAGCAGTGTGTCCAGTGTGGTTAGTAAGAGATGGTGTGTTGCTGTTTGGAGGCATCCTTGGCTCTGTCAACCCAAAGAACTGAGTTCCCCGGTGCTCACTGAGCCTAGCACGTGATTGAAGAGTTATTCGCCTTGCCAGACAAGTGGCTTCATGTTTCGCCTTCTGCATTCCTGTGTGTGAGCATTGCGTAGAGATGCGCTTTCAGCTACGTGCTGCTTACCTGAATCATGTCTTCTCTATGCACGCAACTTAAGCGCCTGGAAGTCAGGGCTGGCCCTCTCCAGGCTCCTCCACTGATGTGTGAGTGTTTTTACAAGAGGGTGAATGAAATACGTGTGGAGGGTGTGGTGGAGGAGCAGCAGGAGTGTCCGGCTCTGGCTCTCGTGGTGAAGGCGGCTGTTGCTGCTTTTACCACCACTCCTGAAGGAACAATTTTCAGAAGCTGAACCCAGTGACCCACTTCCCAAGCTCTGGATTTGGGCAGTTGCCAGGAGTTTTGCTCTGAGGCTCTTCATCCCTTGCACAGATCTTGCACAGGCTCTGTGTGGAAAGCTAAAAGAAATGCAGCAGCAGCCAAACACCAGGAAGATGAAGAGAGAGGAAGGACTCAATTAATTAATCTAACCTGTGTCCATCCTCAGGAAAGTAGAGGAAAACACAGCGTGATCACCAGGTGTTATTTGCTCCCTGCTGCTTGTTTTTCACATGGGGCTTTCATGCCAGTCTCCCTGTGGCAATGAGGTGGGCTGCTGGTATATCCTGCTTCAGGGTGCTGTGACAGGAGTGAGGCAATTCAAAACTGTCAAAATTGTGCCATTTGGAGGCTGAGTCGGGTGGGAGAGAGTGCTGCATGAAACACCAGCAGCTGGACTCGATAGCAATATGCAAAACCTATCTAGGAAGCTTAGCAGCTTTTGGGGAAGGCTCTGTGGGGTGTTGGTTCCTTTGATGCTTCGTAGGAATGAGGATTGGCTTGGTCTCCTGATGGAGATCCTTCTATAGCAAGCAGGGCATCCTCAGAGATGTTAAGGTTGAGCATTTGAGGGTAGACTGTCATCAAGCAGGAAAGTGCATGCACCAGTTTTGAACAGGAACAAACCCATACCCTGAGGCTGCAGAGCTGAGGCTGTGCTCTGCACTCAGGAAGCAGCTCTGCACCGCTTGGGTGGGGAGAGAGGACAGTGCTTGTCCTGAGAATCAGAGAAAAACTGGAATGTGAGAATGGGATGCAGAAGGGCACTGCTCTGGGGTGGGACCTACAGTTGTTTAGGTTTGGGTTGTGAGGGGGAAAGTGCAATGGGTCAGGGTGGTGGAAAGAACCGTGGCATTTTATGCTGCTCAGATGATGTCTTAGCAGCTTGGTGCCTGTTACAGGCAATGTCTGCTAGCAGCAGGTCTTGCTTCCAGCTCCAGCAGGGAGGAGAAGGATGGGGGAGCCATGTGGAGACCATTTACCCTACCCCAAACAAGCAAGATGAATTGCTTGCTATGGCACGGCCATGAAAGCAGCACAGCTGGGATGTTCTCTGGCTCACTCGTGTTGCATGACATTTAGCTTAGGCTGTGGTGGGTCTGCCCTGCTACTGTTCCTGAGTGTTTCCATGGAGCCACGTGTCCATCACCTCTTTCATGAGTTTTGTTTTGTTTTTTTTTTTTTTTCCTGGGTACCCTTTCTTTGCTTGGCCTCAGCATCTTCTAAGTAAGTGGTGCTTAGAGGACCTATTAACTCTGGTGTGCCATCTTGGACTATCTGTGACAGCTGAGTCCAGTGCAGCTGTTCACTTCAAGGATGCTTGTGTGGATTTAAACAACTGTAAACCTGTTTGTGTAAAGCTTTCTGTCCTGTGGCTGCCAGGCACCCTTTGCACTCCCGTTGCTTCATGCTGCTGCTCCTGGAAACCACAGCACCTTCTCGCCTGGGCCAAACCTGAAGATGGGGGAGATAGAGCTGGGAAGGTGGATACCCTCGCCGTGCCTGGCATTCGCAGAAATTGCATGGAAAGAACGCTTCATTTACTGTGGTTTTCTTCCCTCCACCCCCAAGGCACTAGGAGTGTCTGGGCTGCGGCTGCATGCCCAGTGCAGGGAAGAGAGGCTGCTCTCTGCCTTAATGTCAGGTTAAGCTTTTCGGATGCATGATGATTTTCAGCTGCCCTGTTTTGCTTGGCACTGTTCTCCTTGCATATTCCGTGCATGACTTTCAGCTGCTCTGCCTCTGCTGAGGGACACTTGCTCAGCTTGCTCCTGGGCAGCCTGGTGTTGGACCTCCCCCAGCTACAAGGGGGAAGCCCCATGGTGCTGCTGCCTTGAGTTTTCTCTGCCAAGTATGGGGCTTCTCCTATCCCCATCCCAGTTTCTTAGCCTCCATGTGTGGGAGTCAGCAGGGTTAAGGCTGTTGGGAGCCTGGTGGTGCCAGGCGAGCGTCAGCCAAGAGAAAAGCTGAACTTGCAGATCTGTAAGTCACGCCAAGGACTGTTTGAACTGCACTAATCCCTGGTGCCTCCAAAGCAACCTTGTTTACAAGAGCGGGTGCTTCAAACAGGTATTCTGACAGATACTTTACATAAGCCATTCGCTTACCAAAGCTCTCTGGGTAAGAGAGGTGGTTTTTGAGACCTCAGCCCATGTGCCGCCTCCGTACTGCAGCATTTTGGAGGCATCCTGTAAAGAGGCTGGAGGCTTTCCGGGGACAACTCAGATCCATTTATAAACTCCATCTCCTTTTATCTTCTGTGAAGAGTGCCACTTGGCAAATTGCATGTGAAGTAGCTGGTGGCTCTGGAGCCATGAGAAATCTCTACCCATCACACACAGCAAAAAGATGTCAAGGAAAATTTTTGGAGCGTGCTAAATATTGTAATCCCTACAGTCAGTTTGCTTTTGGGTATGGAGCTGGAAATGAGTCTTTATGCTCATCATTTCCTCACATTTACTGTTGTATTAAAAGCTGCCGCTGCTCTTCCATTCACCAGGTTCAACAAAATTTGCCATCCCAAGTGGTGCAGCAGTGGTCATAGATATGTTCAAACCACAGTGATGCACAGGGGGGTGTGATTAGGGTTACGTAGTCATGAAATTGTGCCATTCCTTTAGCTGGCATTCCTTTAGCTGTCCTATAGCGTGGCAGCTTTCAGCATGAGAAAGAGTAAAGAAGAACTTTAACCTCAGAATACTCAGTGGGTAGATTTCCAAAGTATCGCTCATGGTTGCATCAGAGGAAGCTCTGTTGACTTTGCCCTGGGGATGAGGCTGAACTGGGTGAGAGATGTGTGAGACGCTGGGTAAGGGATGTGTGGTGATGTGTCTCACGGCTGTAGCTCGATTGCCTCATGTCCGTAGTTTTTCCCCTTAGCCTCATGTTTTGGACTATGTCTTTCATTTTGGTAGGAGTTAGGGTGAGACCGTGTCTTTGGGGTTTAGAATCCCCAGTATGCCATGAGGTGTTGGAGGAATTAAGGAGGGACTCATCCCTCGGGATGCCAAAAGCTGACCTCCAGCTATGGCAATGGACTGTTACCATGTGTCCCGAGATGTATGGAGTGAAGGGGAAGCCAAACAAAACACTTCTAACAGTCACCTTATCAGATAGTGTCACTGGGATGTCCTTACCCAGCCCCTGGGCTGTGTTTGGTGCTGCTAATTACAACTTCTCTTCCTGCTGAAAGTGAGAGCTTGAATCTGCTCACTTGGGGGTTCCAGCTGCAGCTCTCTGGGACAGCACCAGCCCTATGTATCCAAACCTAGCAAGCCTTGAATTTGTGAGCACTAGTTGTGGTTGAGGAAGGTCGTGGA
The DNA here is from genome assembly GCA_039877255.1 of Loriculus beryllinus. NCBI lineage: Eukaryota > Metazoa > Chordata > Aves > Psittaciformes > Psittacidae > Loriculus > Loriculus beryllinus. Next base: position 30,169 of record JBCJKH010014336.1, on the reverse strand, counting down.
AAAACACCTCTCTGGCCCTCTGCCATATAGCAAACCCTCCTGCTGCAAAAGGCTTTTGCAAAGATGCTCTGGAGCTTGAGGGGTATTCCTATAATGGTCCAAAACATGACTGCTGCCATCCTTTCTGGTTCTGGCCTTGCTCTGTCCTGCTGGAGTATCCACAGCTCTGCTCTCCCTTGGGTGCAGCGCTTCCTGCTGAGCTGAACTGGCTCAGGTTTGGGAAAATAAACAGACCTCCTATGCCAGAGTTGGGGGGGGGGGGGGGTGTTCCAGGCTGTTGCACAAGGAGGGAAGGTTGTAACCAAAACAACCCTTTCATCACCTCTCTACCTGGCTCTGCAGAGCTGTAATTACATTGCTGTCTGATTTATAATATGCTGCGTTTGGAGGACAGCTTTATGTTCTTGTTTCTAAGCTCTTGTGTAACTCCAAGAGGGGAAACTATCACTAACCTTTCCATTTTGTGCACGGTTTTGTTTCTGTTTGGAGTTCCATATTCTGAAAGCTTGTTGGATGCTGCGGTTGGGGATGTGGTGTTGCTGAGCCTGTGCCACACATCTGGGCAGAGGAGCAGGATGGTCTCTTACCTGAGCTTGTGGGATGCACAGTGATTTCCCAGCGCAAGCTCCAGCTTATGCAGCACCCAGTGCAGGTGGATGTTCACAGCTTGCCAGTGCTGATCTAACCCTAAGCCTATTAAAAGCCCATAGGATTGAGTCTTCCCCTTCCTCCTCCTGCTTCCTCCCTCTCCCTCGCTTTTCAACACCGGGTTTGTGCATAAATCATCTAGGATGTGATCACACAGGAAATTTGCGACATTTATTTATTTATTTATTACAGCTAAGTTAGGAATTGAATTGCGCTCTCTGGGGTTTCAGTCTTGTGCTCTTTAATCACAAGATTCTCCATCTTTTCTACTCCGTTGCTTGTGACATGACGTCTCCTTGGCTGCATAAGCTTTTCCTCTGCTGCCTGCCCACAGAAACAATAGATTCTGAAAATGCTCTTGAGGGAACTGAAATGTATGGGGATTGCCTGTAGAAAATGCAGATTGGATCTATGTTAGGTCTTTTGGTTGTTACTTTATTTACCACTTGGTTATCCTTTTCCTTCAAAGAAAAGCAAAGCCCTTGTTCTTGCAGAATTCATTGCTTCTGATGTGTTACTTGGTGGAAGTAACATGCTCAGAATACTGCATTCCTTTGTGCATCTTTTCCTTATTTTCATTTTCTTTGTTGGTGGGAGCTTAAGGAGTATAATGGGCAGATTAACAACTGTATTTGTGGAGTAACCCATCTTTGTGCAGGTCTGGCTAGAAACCAATTAAGCTTGTCTTGATCTCTAAATGAGATTTCTGTCCAACGCCTTACCCAACTGCCTTTTGCAGCCATTAATAGCAGGGTGAGATGAAAATAGCTGAATGTGTAAAGATCGTATGTTGGATAAATAGAGAGGCGTTGGTTGCGGGGAGGTTCCCCAAGATCCATGCAAACTGGTGCTTCTTTGTGTGGTTGTTTTATAGCTCTGGTACTTAAACCATGGGATTAGGTATATTTGGCTGCTAGTGTGCAATCCCCTGTGACAGCAGCCGTGGGGTCCGAGGTGGAGCTGCTGTATAAATAGGGAACATCCTGTGGACTTCATTAATGTGCCAGTCTCCATCCCTGGGGTGAGACCAGGCTGTGTTCTGGAGCTCCATGCAACTCTCAGCCGTGGGTCTCCCGGAGTGCCTTGTCCTGTGTGTCCAAACCCCCCCGGCCTTGGGTTGCTTTTTAGCCTGAGAAAACCCCTGTGTCTTTGTGGCACATTGCATTGCCAGGCTGGGAAACCCTGCCTGGGTGGTGTTTGCTGCTGCAGTGGTGAAAACCAGTCCAGGAACAGCACTTCAGTGTGGCGGTTTTGAAGAGAACTAACTAAATAAAGATGACTTTAATAAACCGTGCCTCCAGGGAACCCTTATATCTCTGTCCCGGGCTGTTTCTGCGTCAAGATAAGGTTGCAGAGCAGCTGGATTTGTGCTCTGCTTTGGGAGGGGTTGGTGGAGGAAGGGCAGTGGGGCTTCTTTAAGGGTGTGCACGTTCGTTATGATCACCTTCGTTTGTAAAGTAACTACAGATAAGCCGTGCACAATGTAATGATACCTTCTTCCCTGAATGCCTGGCTTCTCTGTCAGGACCGCACAGTGGGGAGAGTGATCGCAGGGGAAGGGGGGGAAGAAAACGCCGGGTGAACTGTGCTCCCTTTGTTGGAAAGGATCCTGTTTTCCTTATCCCAACCCTCCTGGCTCCCACTCACTGCTGCCGCCGCAAGCCACGAGTGTGGGCTTTGCCGGCGATGGGTTACAGGATGTTGGTAGCGTGATCGCGTTGTTGTGCTCAGGCAAGGGTGTAGCTGCTGCAGGTGTGCCATAACGTACAAGAGACGTTGATCCTCTCCTGTAGGTGTACAAACCAACCTCTCCATGCACGCCCCATGCTTTGCTCTCCATTGCTCTGCTTTTTAAAGTTCAAAAGCTCTTAGATTACTTGTGGAAGTGCTGCTTTTCTTAATTCTTCCAGTATAAAAGTGCCCAGTGTAAGAGATGCTGGTCTAAAGAAATCCTGTGTCATGTTGATCCCATGTGCCACGTCAGAGACGATGGTCATCTTGTGGTCTTCAACATTTTGGCACAGCCAAACCCAGTGCCTCCTTTTAGAGGGGAAATTTGGTTCAGTTTGGAAGTCCTGGGTTTACAGAGACTGGATCCAGATGAGGCAAGTGCCTTGTGGGGTGCCATGACTAAGGCAAAAAACCCAGAAAAAAATCCAAAACTGATACAACTGGAAGATGGTTTTGGTGCTTGGAAAGAGGGCTGTGGAGAGAAGAAGTGAGGTGGCACCTTTCTGTCTTTAAGGCTGGCGCTGTTTGCTCTGTGGGATATCCTTGACTGAAAAGCCAGAGAGTTTTAGTGCCACTGAGACAGAAAATACTGGGACTCCTCCAGACTTCATCCTGTTGTGGGGCTGAGCTGGCATGGTGCAGTGATCTGATGTGCCATGGTAGTAATGCTTCACAGAGTTACTATCTCCTAGGAGGAAAATGTAAAAATAACCATGCCTTTGGCAGTGTCTTTGATTTGCGTGAGACTGCAGCAAATGAGGTGGGGGAAGAAATGTTATTGATGGAAATCAGGCAGGAAAAATGAGCGCTTTCTTAGGAGGCAGATCTGAAGCGAAGGTCATGAAGGAAACATCATCACCCTCTTCCCATACTATACGGGGCTGCAGGGGACACAATGGAGCTGGGTTCTGGAGCGGTTAGAGGGGAGACCCCATTGTCCCCCATCCTCCTTTTCTTCACTTTAGGGTGAAGAAGTGCAGCACCATGCAGGCTACTGCACCTCATTCCTTTGCCATGGCTCTAGGGTGTGTATGGGTGATGTAAACCCTTGCAAGACTGTATCCTGGCTAAGGCTTTAGGAACCTATTGTATCTGCTTCGCGGCCTCTTTCTGTGTATTTTGACTATCAATTCTTTGATGGAGCAGGTCTGTTCCTCCTTGGCAGAACACTAAATTGTGGAGTTAGGAAGAGTAAATCTGTGGGAGGTGTGCTTGTTGGCAAACAAGAGCTCCTGGTGTAAGTAGGTTCAGCTAATTTAATCTGCAGTGGACCCAGTCTCCTTTGTCTTCCAGTTGAGTTAAATATACCCTTTGAATTGGGGTTATGGAGGCTAGCTACCATTTTGATTATACTAAACATGCTAACACAGGGCACAGCTTGCTTCCTTTGAACAGAGCTGGGAGGATACTGGTGTGGGGCATCTCATGTCCAAGACCCACACTGGTCTCTCCTGCTAACATGTATCTGGACCACAGCTGAGGTGCAGGATGCTCGACAGACAGCTTTGTGGAGATCTCTAGCTCTGGGGTTTTGGGCAATGCAAATTTTGGAAGCACTAGATCTTGCATCATAGCCGTAAGTTTTCCATTGTCTGACAGATGTTAAAGTTTAGTGGCCATGCTGAAGCTACCTAGGCATGGCTGATGGGGAAATGGGCTCTTGCCATCTTCGCAGAATTCCCAGAGGCAGCAGTATATCTGCATGTAAAGGGGTAAAAATCTGTTGGTCAGCTGCAGCAACAATTGGAAGAAGTTTTAGTCTTGGAAGGCAAAAAGGAAATTAAATGCTAGTGGGAAAATTCAATGAGGAAGGGCTGAGAGAGTTTGAATTGTTCAGCCTGGAGAAGAGGAGGCTCTGCGGAGACCTTATTGCGGCCTTTCAGTATTCAAAAGGTGCCTATAAGAAAGATGGGGAGAAGCTTTTTAGCAGGGTTTATTGTGACAGGGTGAGGGGTGATGGTTTTAAACAAAAAGGGGAGATTCAGGCTGGGTGTGAGATAAAATTCCTTTACAATGAGGCTGGTAAAATACTGGCACAGGTTGCCCAGAGAGATTATGGATGCACCATCCCTGGAGACATCCAAGGCCAGGCTGGATGTGGTTCTGGCAACCTGATCTAGTTGAGGATGTCACTGCTCATTGCAAGGGGTTGGACTAGATGATCTTTGGAGGTCCCTTCCAACCCAAACTGTTCTGTGGTCCTATGTATTAGTCCCAAGGTGCCACCTGGGAACTTACGTACGAGGCATTAAGATCAGCAAGTTGTGGCTCTGTGTGTCCAGAGCCCTCAGCCTCTGTGTTGATGCTCTGCGGGAGCTGCTGGGTAGATTTCTGGGTGCTTTGTCTCCTGAGGTTTGTCTTGGGTGGCAGCATCTCAGATTCTTCTGTATTTGACGCTGCGAGAGTTCTCAAGAGTCACACCATCACCTAAGAAGCACTGCTGCATCTGCTCTGGGGTGCCGCTCTCAAAGCCAAGAGATTGCTTTATCTTTTCACCCTTCTCTATTGCAGGTTTCAGAATAGCCAAGAAAGCAGTTAGTTCATCAGGAGAGCTGTAAGGAAATGTGGCTTTAGGGTCGCCAGTATCGGCAACTTCTGAGTTAAATAACCAGTGAGAGTCATGCAGGTGACTTGTGCTGGCGTTTGCTGTAAGCTGGCAAACCACTATTTGCTGTTTGCTGATCTGCAGTGTGGGACCAGCTTATCCCTGAGCAGCTGGATTTAACTCTCTTATCCACCTGTGTGCTGGCAGCCCTCCCTGTGATGATTGATTGCTTCTATTATTTTAAAATAAAATATAAAAAAATCAACCAAATCTCTTGGAGAAGGCTAATTAAGGTGAGTGAAGCATTTAAGGGAATGAGTTTCTCTTTACTTTAAATAAGTAAATATATATATATATATATATATTGAAAATCATGGTACCTGCAAGAATAAGCTACGACCTGCTTTATCCCTGGTTCAGTACGTGGATGGAATGGGGAGGTAAATTTTAAATGAAACTAAAGATAACTCCTCAGCTTCTGTGGTGATGCCTGAATTTGTGAGTTCAGAAAAGCAGCAAGTTGCTTTCCAGGCCAGTCTGTGCTTTCCTGGCATCTCAAGAGCAGAGCAGCATTCTGCCATGGTGCCAGTTTTCAGCCCTGAGAAGTGCGGCGTTGGCGAGATCTCATCTCCACATCCTTATGCGGGCTGTTGTGAAAGCAGAGGTGTTTCTGCAAGTACATTCAGGAGAAGGCCCCATGGCAAGGGTGAAAGCCACAGTGCGTTGTGGCATGTCCTCAGCCCTCTGCCCCTTCATCCTCAGTGTTTGCTGGGCTTGGCTCCAGCCCCACACTCTGCCTTTTCCGCTCTGTCTTTCCTCTCTGCCATTTCCAGTGAGTGTGGAAGTAGGTATTTGCTGGCTTCGTATTCCTGTATGACACCTTCGTGGTTCACTCTGGTCTGACACTGACTTTAAGGGTGTATTTGTGCCTGTTCTCTTTTGCTTTGAGTGTACACAGGCAGCAGCTGAAGGGAAGTTGTGTGGTGCTCAGGGATAGTCAAGGGCTCATCTGCCTTGTCTGGGTACCTGCTGTGCCACAGTGAGAGCTTACAGGTTGTTTTAGGACTGCAGCAGGGAGTGATATTCTCTCAATGCTGCTGTGCCTGACTTTAGCAAGTTGTGATAAGGGTGATTTCTGAGACTGTGAAATCAAAAAGTGCTTAGCCCAGCAGCCAAGGGTGTAAGGACCTGCACAAAGCACATGTGCCAGCTCACTCTCCCTCTTGAGCTCTGGGCTCCACAGTGTTTTTTACTGTGTTCTCAAGAGCTGTGAGTGGTGGCTGGCATCCTCTGTTTCAATCTGCTGTGCCCTTGTGCCACACACAGCTCCTCTGCTGCAAGGGGGATTTTACAAACACTGCAAAAGTGACACAGCACTTACTGTTTTAATTCTCACCATGTAGAGGAGCCATTTTTCCCCCACTACCTCCAAATAGTAGGGTGGATGCAAGTGGTCTGTCCAGAGCAACACTTCCTGGTCTGTGATGCAGAAGGATGCTTTCAAGCTTGGAGCTGTGCCCTGGGGTTGGGAGGAGGTTAAGGACGGTGTCATACTGGGGATGTGAAACCTGTTAACATTTTATTCTGCAAGGCCAATGCACGTGGGGGTGACAACCCCTCAGCAGTGAGTTAAGCGGGTAGATGTGACCAGACACGCTTGTTTATCAAAATACTAACTGGTGCAGGGGCATGGGGTGTGCTCTGGGGAGCAGGTGAGGCAGTGTGGTGTGGTGTGGGTGACTACGAGCGATGGGGACTGCAAACACAGCTGTGTGTGCCTGCGTGCCCTCCAGACTTGAACTCTTTGCTGCTCGGAGTCCCTGCCTCAGACTGCTGCCACAGATGTAGTACCCTTTATGAATCGGTAGAGATAATTGTAGTTTTCATGTTAACAGCAGGGGAGCTCACATAAAGCGGAGGTGTTCCTAAAAGACCTCTGCAGGTACCTCCCAGAGGCATCCAACAATGTGACTTCACTGGTGTTTTTTTAAGTAGTTCTCAAATTAACACCGATTTTAAAAGGCAGGAGATGATCTGAAGATGGGGATGCTGGGAGGTGATCCCAGGAGGTGATCTGGAGCTGTGAAAAGTGGTTTGAGCCATGATCAGCTGCACCCACTCCTGCAAAAGGCAATTTGCTGCTGAGTCTGTGGTGGAGGGGCAGCACCTGCCCCTGCCCTCAGTGTTGCAAGGGCTGGTTGGACTGATGAGGGTGTGGGGAAGTGCCACATGTGCATAAGAGCTTGGGAAATGCTTTCTGCTGGGGAATGCAGGTGCTTCTCTCACCTTTCTGTCGAGAAAGTACAAAATGCAAGAGTATATTGCTTTGTCAGGGGGGAGGTGGTGGGCATCCAGCAGTTCTTTGGTCCAGGAAGCAGTTCATGTCTGGAAGCCAATGCCAGATGTATGCTGTGCAGAGTAAGGCACAGGTACATCTGGATATTTCTGAGCTGCATTTAACCACTGGAACAAGCACCTGCAGTAAACAGCCTTAGCCTTGCCTCAGGGTGCTAGGTCCCAGGGTGGCCCTGGGAGGCAGTTTGAGCTTGATAAAAGCATGTTAAGCTGTCAGTATCAAGAGAAGTGGATAAGATTAATGAGCTGCATTGCTTGGGAGTCTCATATTCCAGGAGAAATCACTCTTTCAGAACAGACACTTCTAATGTGGCTTCACAGGGCTGGAGGAGGATGATGCAGAAGAGCATGGATCTGTGCCATATCTCACCAGGCAGGCAGCCTCACCTCCCTGCCCCATGACAAGTAGACCCTGGAAGGGTGGCTGGGGCAACACACAGGATGCTGTCAATGGCAACAGCCTCTATGTGCCACCCTGCCTGGCAGCTGCAGCCCAACACAAGCCAACAAACAGGTGTGGATAGAGCTTCTGTGGATGTGAAGCTGACGCCAAGCAGCATTTTTCTACACGCTTGCTTGTGCCTCTGTATTGTCCTTCATCCCAGCAAAGCCTGGTTAGAAGCGTCTGCTCTGAAAGAGTGATTTCTTCTGGAGTATGGGACTGAAATGATAGCGCTGCAACCTCTCACTGCAAAGGATAGTCCTCATTTTGTCTCGTCCTGTTGATCTGAATGAAGTAATTTATAAGGACATTTTCCATGAATCAGTAAATCCATGCTTGCTGCTGTGCCTGGGAGGTTTAATTTGCTCTAGATACTGCACTGAGTAACTCTGTCCTGAATTGCACTGCAAAGACGTGCATTTTGGGTGAGGATGAGGACATGGCTGGATCCTCTGGGAACATACTGCAGGTGCTTGATGGTACCTGGTCCCTCTTAACTGTGGGCTTCCACCTTCCAAAGTGGACTAAATAGATCAGGGAGGGTGTAAGTGCAATAGTTTTTCTAGGTATGTGTGCAAAGCTTGAGGGCTTTGTCCATTGTGCCGCGCAGATTCTGATGTTACAGGTCTTGGGGAAACTGAAGCCAAAAATAAAGGTGGGGAAGGAATGTTGATCTTGGATAGAGACCATAGTGTGGAAATTTTAGTTACAGGTAGGTATCCCTTTCACATCTCCATGTGAGGTTTCCTGTCAAGAGGAATTGAAAAATTCCTGTTGCACTGTGCCACCTCCCTTTCCAAAACCTGCTTTTAAGAGCCATTTGAAAGCGATGCACGTGTGTTTGCAAAGCCTGAAAAAAGAGGCTTCAGAAATACATCTCTGCTGCACACAGAGAAGTTGGGGATGGTTCAAAGACCTCCAATCCTGAGCTTGTTTCCCTTTCTTTGCCCAAGCACCATGGTCTGGTGAGGCTGGAGCCATGGTCATGGATGTGTTCATCCTATTGCCTTGACCCAGGAGAGAATCTTGCTTTCTGCATTGCAACATGGGCTTGGGGTAGTTGTTGACTTGTTCCTCTTGCACAGCAGATGTTTTGGGGACCTCTGAGCTGATGGGGCATGGACAGAGGTCAGCTGTATCTGTGAGCATCCAGAGCCTGGCTCTCCATCCCACTCTGCCTGCCTGGCTGAGCCACTGGGAGCTCTCCCACTTCTCCTTCAGATTTGCTTTGAGACTGTTTTGCATCTCTTGAAGGTCAGAGCTCATTCTGGAGAATCCAGAAATGTTCCCAGAGCCAAACGATGCCACGGTGAGCGGGTGTGTGCCTCATCTCTGTTTCTCATTTCCTTTGTCGCTGCAGAGAGCAGTTGAGCTGCACATGGGGTTTCAGCAGGGTGTCCCTTCTTTTGTTCCTGTATATTAGAAAAGTCTGCGCATGTGTTTATATTTAAAAAAAATGTATATATTTTAACATAGCTGATGGTGAGCTATGCTGCTCGGGACTGGTCTGGTTGGGTGAAGGAAGGATGCTGCTCACAGCTGCCTACCTGTTGCATTGACAGCTGTATGATGGTCCTGCTGGTCCAACGATGCTTGTGCTTGGAAATAACAGGGAGCAATGGCAGACCTGCTCAAACCCAACTTGAAAGGCTCCTTCTGATGTGAAGAGGCTTTGCAGTAAGTCTTGCAGTACGAGCAGAGAGGCGTCATTGCTGTTATTTGTATCTCAGCATGGACCAAGCCTTTCCATGTGTGCCTGTCTTGCATTTTCTGTCCTGTTTTTCCTGCATGCTTGGTTCTATGCTGGGATAAATCTGGTGCAGCTTCCGGTTGCAGGTCTAGATGTGGGCTAGCCACTTGCCATGCTGCTGCCCATCCTCTGGGACGTGAACGCAAGGTCAAAACATAGTTATGCCAATAGAAAACTGGACCAGCTGTATAAAATCGTCATTTTAAATAGCTGCCAGAATAGTTCTCCTCCCTTTCCTACCCCCTGTCCCCGTGTTTTCCGCTGGCACTGTGTCCTTCCCCATCCACAAGCGGGGGGCTGCCTGGATCTGTTCAGGTTTTATGTTAGAAGGGAAATGTTGTGTACATAATTAAAACGTTTTATTGCTGGGTAGAAATGGGATTTGATGCTTACTGCTGTGACTCTTTCTCATGCATGAGGGTGAACTGATTGATTACTGAGGTTTGAGATTAAATATTCCCTTGAGCTCCGCTGGCATTTAATGTGGTATGGGGGAGGACAAAGAACATCGTTTTCCTCCAAGGCAAGGAGAGTAAGGGAATGTCTACTGAGCACATCCCCTTGTTTTTCTCTGTGCGCTGTCTGCTGTAACAGGCACCCAGCACTGATGTCACAGAGCACAATAAAGCAGATGCCTTCGTCTGCATCCACAATGATGGCTGAGCTGCTGGTGGGCTTTGCCGTCTCCTCTCACCACTAGGTTGAACATTCCATTGCATCCCATCCCATGGCTCAGTGGCATCCTCACCTCCCTGCACCCGAGTCCTGGCTCGGATCCCTGAGCCCAGCTGCAGGGTAGACCTGCTGTCCTGTCCTGTCCTTTCTCTCTAGAAGCAAAACTTATTGTCCTTATTTTCTTTTAATTAAAAAAAAAAAATCCTCTCCTTTTGGTTTCAGTGGGAGGGGAGGAAAAACCCTGATGTGTGCAATGGGAGCCTTGCTGTGCGGGCACAGGTTGGAGACACCCACCTTCACCTGCTTTCCTTGAAGTCTAATTTTAGCTGAAGACGACGGGATCCCTCCAGGCTACGGCAGAGGTTTCCTATCAGCCTAGAAACACGCATGCAAACAAAAACAACACAGAAGCACTTAGGTTTATTTGGGTGAATTCTTTTAAAAAGGGTGTGACTTGTTTCTGTGAGCAGCCCCAGCACACACTGTCTTTTTTCTGCAGCAGTCGGGTATTTCAGGTCTTCCAAGATTTAATCAGAATAATTAGTTACTGTCTGTTTGTACCTTCTGTTTTTGTTGCAGGGTTTCCAAAGAGCTTATATATCTTCCAGAGTGCTGCTGCCTAAGTGTCACTTAATCGTTAAGCATCTGATTTCCTCAAGTTATCTGTCATGCTGCTTATGTAAGTAAATAAAATGAAAAAAAGAAAGGCGAGGGTGGGGATGGTGTTGGTGGAATCTGCTTCAGGGGCTTTGTAAGGATTTTTCCTGATTGTCCCGGGTTTAATTGCGAGTTCCCTTTGGTTCCCAGCCCATCGTGTGGTGATCAGAGGACTGCCTGTTTGGATTGGCGCTGAAAGACCCAGCCAGTTTAATGAGGTTATGTACAGCCAAGCCTTCATGTATACCCCGCTAAACTGGCAAGAGTTGTGCTACTCTGTCATTTCAGGAGAGGGAAGAAAAAAAGTTATGCAGAAATAAAGAGCTTTTGCTTTCACTTGTACAGTTGAGCTTCTGACTCCTTAACCTGGTGGTATTCCTTATAAAAGTCTCACTTATAAAATCTCAGCTCTGCCTGAAAGTAAGTTACCATTGTAAGTTTGCCGGGATTGGAGATCGGCTGTTTTTCAGCCTGCATTTGCATGTATAGTTGGGAGGGGGAGGGACAGGAGTGGGGACACATGGGATGGCACCAGTGATGCACACACGTCACATCTCTCTAACATGGGAAATGAGAAAGAGACAGAAAAACACTGCAGAATAGGATAGAATGGCTGGAAAGCCTTGGAATGAGACACATGTGGTGCTGAACCCACCCCTGGTTCATGTTCAGCACCTAGATGAATCGCGTGATGTTTTTCCTTCAGTATTTCTCACCAAGAGCAGCTGAGGGTGGCCACTGTGCTGATGACAGTGTGTGGCTGGAAGATCTGCTTCTTTTGCTTTGGTTTCCTGTTCTTCCTGAGCTGGGGTGGTAGGGGTTGGGTGCCAGGGTGCTGGCTTGTCATCTGCCCTTGTTACCTCATGTATAGTGTCTAGCATGCAAGCTGTGTGGACAAGGGCTTGTGGTGCATGCTGCTTCTGTCTTTGGTTTAGATCCTTTTAAATTAGAAGCAGCCAGTGCCATCAGCTTCTCTGCTCTCCTGTGTGGTGGGAACTATAAATTCTTGAGGTCAGTAACTTTGAGCCCCTTTCAGGGATTATGGGACACACAGCTGGGCTCTGCTCTCTTTTCCCAGGGGAAGCTCATTAGAGGTATGGGGCCAAGGTGAGAGCATCAGGATCTGCAGGGCTTTAGTGGGATCAGTAGATCTGGTGAAATGTGCTTGTATAGAGGCTAAGGTTGAAGTCCATCTCCTCTCTGTGTTTGTTGGAGAGAGTGAAGACAAACCACTGCAATGGGGTATGTATTGGATTCTGTGCCACAGCAGAGCTGAAGCTGGGCAGGTTTCCCACATCTTGTCCCTCTCAGCCAGCTCACAAGCAAGAGTTTAGGGAGATGCAGGCAAATCCTCTGTCCCCTCTGGAACCAACATCATGGCTGTCACAGGTGGCACCAGGTTGCTGATATCCCTGGCTCTTTCTAGTGTGTGTGTGAAAAGTCTGACTTGATGCAAATATTCTTAAAGAAGGCTGTTGACCTGATTTTTTCCATGATGTTTACCCAGCTGGAAAGCTGGTGGAGGTTCAGACGACATTTCCTGAAGTGCTGAGGATGTGTGATGTGCAGCACAGCTATTGCTCCTGCCCAGCATGGCCCCTCCAACCTGCAGCAAGCAATGCTGGAGGGGATGGTGGATTACTAATCCTCATGCTACTGGTGTCTGTTTGCCTGCTTCACTCAGTCTTTTGTAGGTGTGCTTGGTTTTGGCTGAGGGAGAAGTGTGGAGCAGTAACAGAGCTGCTCAGAGTTGAGGAGGGTGGAAGCATGGAAGGGAAATGAGATGGGCAGCGTCATGGAGGCAGATGGTCAAAGAAAAGGAGATGATTTGGCCTGTTTGCCTGGTGCATTAGAAGCTGCTCAGTTAAATAAAGCATTCACTAAGGAGCTACGTTTGGCTTTTAAATATGACTTTAGAGCATGGTAATGCTCCGTGTTCTGCTCTGCTTTCTGTGCTAAGCATCACCTCCTGTCCCCACCTCCCTTTGAACAGCCTCCCCTGGTTAGAAGTCCACCTTGGGGCACAGGAGATGCAACTTGGTGGCTGTGTGCTTTCATAAAGCCCTTCCAGTTCTCCCCAGGCTCCTTGTCACTCCAGACTGCCAGTCCCTTGGCTTCTCCCAGTCTGGCTGCTGTGAGTCTCAGTGATGAAATCTGACCACAGGTGCCCTCTCCTATGGAGGCTACTGTGTGCCAGGAGGTTTGGCACTTACTGGCTCATCTGGGGTGTGCTGGCTGGTCTTCCATCACCTCTCTTTGAGCATCCCACTTAAGGCAGAGTTGATGCTCCTGTGGCTTTCCTGTGCTTTTGCGGGATTGTGTGGTTCTTTCAGCCCCCTGAAACACTCCTCCAAGAGACTGGAAAATGATTTATTTTTATTTTTTTTTGTTTTTCCCTCAAATACCTTATTTCTCCAGTTGTCCCTTGGTGCAGAGCGGGAAGTAGTTTGGATACTTGGGCATCCAGCTACCCAGTAAAGGAAATTTGCAGCACTTAATTCCATTTTCTACAGGATTTACATGAAACTATTTTGAGCTGTTTTCTCTCCTTGGGCCCCAGAATTACGAACTCCTGTGATGGAGGATGACACAGGCAAATCCTAAGGATGGGGGTTTCAAATGATGCTTGCTGTCTGAATAGTTCATCTCAGTCCAGGATGGTGAATATTCCCTCACACCATAGCCACCCTGTGGAGTCAGGCTGTGTCCCCCCCCCCCACTGCAAGCAGGCTGTGGCCTCTGGGTGCCACTGAGGCACCTCCAGGCATGGAGCTGACTCCCTGCTCTCGCCCTCCACCATGTGCCCACCAGCCACCTCCAGATATGGTGGGGGAAGGTTTGAGGGGAGCTCACCCCCTTTTCCTCATAAAATTCCAAACAAGAGGCTTGGCCTGGTTTAGATTTAGATAGAAGCTAAAGTTTCAGAAGGGCTCTGAATGGGATAATGGCTTTCATTATGGCAGTCTGAGATCAAGGGAGGGCTTTTAGGTTTGCTGGATCAGCTGGAAAATATATTGTAGTGTCTAGACTTTATCATCCTCAAGCAAGGCTTTTTTTCCTACTCTACAAAAGGTCTAATCAAAAGCCTACATAGAATTGATAGGAGGGCTCCTTGGAAAGGAGCCTGCTCTGTGTTTTATTTGTGTCAAAAGGCAAGTTGAAGGAGGTGAAGATCAGCTTTGGACTTTTGAGCGACTTCTGAGACCCTGCCTTACAGGTGCTGCCACTTCTGATGGGTCCTTTGGTGTGGGTGGGAGCTGTTGTGTCAGCAGTGGGGTTAGGATGCTTGGGGATAGGGACCTGCCATGTAACAGTTCCCAGAGTTGTTGGTTCTTCCAGCTGAGCATTCCTGAGACCTTTGGCTGCTGTGGTTTGGGTCAGCTGCTCAGATCAGCATCTCCCACAACCATCTCAGTTTTGGCTGTGTAATAACAACAAGCATTCGTATTTGTTGGTGTTTAAACAGAACTTAAGCATTTCTTGCTTCAGTGCAGAAAATGTACGTTTTTCTCTTTCCTTTCCATAAATATTTTTTAAATATTTCCTTTTATTTTATTTTCTATTATTTTCCCTAATTCCAAAGGATTAGAGGCAAAGAATGATTTCAGAAAGTGCTTAAAATAAGCTCAAAGCCTGTCATGAAGGTGAGGACATCTGGCCATGTGCATTGACTGACTCTCTCTTCTTGAAAGCCCATGTAGCAGTCGAGTTCCATCACATTTGAAGATGCCCCACTGAGAAAGCAGAGGCAGTTTTTTTGCTTTGAAATGCTGTTTTCTATGCAAGGGTCTTGGGTGTGTTTTGGCGTGTGTTGCAAAAGTCGTCACCAGCCATCTCCTCAGTGCACGCTGCAATGCTCTCTGATGCTGCCATTCAGTGCCTAAGGGTTTGGTGGTGTTGCAGCCTAGCTGTGAAAACTTCAGCTAGAAGCTTTGGAAAACATTTGGAAATGTTTTGGAAAACATTTGGATTGAGGATGTCATAGTTCTGCGTCTGGTTGTTTTCCTTTGTTTTCTCCTTGAGCGAAGGAACTGCAGTTGGGTTTCTGGTTTTTCTTTCCATCTATTACTCTTTTAGATATACTTATTTCCAGGGATGAATCAGAGCAAATGCCAGCATGTAAACAGTTTAGTTTGAGAGGAGCGTTGTAAAACAGTATTAAAATTGGGCTGGAAAAGAGAGGTTACCTTGTCCTTAAGGCAGAGTCGATTGAATCAATGCATCAGACTGGAAGGTGATCGTGTTTGCTGGGAGTTGTTTTCTCATAAATTATCCGAGGAGCAGAGGCAAAAACCTACCAAATAATGCTGTCAGTAAGTGTGTGCAAGCCTCCCTCAGTTTATTCAAATCGTTTGTTGAATAAGTGTTGAAAATTAATGCTGGGTTTGTTCCCAGAGCTATTCAAAGTAATATTCCAGAGTAACCTTTTCCGCTTTGGCATTTGCCAAAATACTGCAACTTTCATGGATGAGATGCCTTTACCCATAGTCTGTATTTGATGTTGAGCCATCCCTGTTTTGCCCCATTTTGGAGGGAAGACCCAAGAAGCTCCACTGGGACAAAGAGCAGTTTGTTGCTTGTGAATTAGACAAGAATTTCCAGTTCTCCAGGTGGTTGCTAACTGAGTTGGGGGGGTAGCAACAGAAAGCCCCCAGACCCACTTTGACAGCATGGGGTAGTTTCGGATGCTGCAAAGCCAGCCCTGTGGAAATCAGCAGCAACCTGGTCCCCTTGACATCTGCAGGTTTAGATAAAGCTGCGAGATCCTGGGCAGTGGTGGGAGAGGACAAGTCTCACTAGAAATCCTTTTCCACTCTGAGATTGAGAGGGATGACTTCCAGTTGATTTCTCCTTCATCTTCCTCTGTCCCAGTTTTGTGTCTTGAGCAATACATGGATAAAAGCTATACGAAAGAGCCCTAGCTTAATCCCCTCACCTTTTAAAGGCACTGCAGAGCTCCAGTTGGTCCTTATCCTTTGTTTTATAGCTCCTGATTTCAATGATGAAAGGTTTTGAAAGGAGCTCACCTGCAGCCAGCTGGATACTGGCTTGCTCTCCAGCCAGCATTGTGTTGGTGTTAGCATCCACACAGCCCAGACGGTGACTGATTTTCCTTCATCTGGTCCCTTCCTCAACCAATTAATAGTAGGTGATAGCAAAATTCATCCACTTTGGCCATGCAGCAGGCCCCCTCCCCCACCCATCTGTACGTTTAAAGTCAAGATGGCTGGCATTAGCATTATTGTTTGGCCAAATGTATGCAGAGGTATCACGGCTTAGATTTGTTACAGATGGGTTTCTGGATATAGTCTAAGGCACTCTGCCAGCCAGTTTTATATCTGTGTAAAAGTGATTGGCACCCCTATAAATAAAACTGCTGTGGAGTTATAAATCTAAATATACTTATTCATTAAATTATTTTTACATCTCAAGTGGGTTGCTATCCTGGGTTATCATAAAGAAACCATGCTTTTTGCATGTGTGTTATCCACAGCTCCAGAAATGCAGCTTCTATGGCTTTGAAATATTTTTTTCCATTGGAAATATGTGTGTGTGAACTATCCATGAGTTCTTGTGTCATGGTAGGATGAAGGACCTCTTTATAATCATCAATTGAAATGACCCTGTTCTGGCGACTGTTGTAGACAGAGCTCCAGAAGTGCCAGTGGCTATCATTATGGGAATGTGAATTCTTTCTTTTTTGGCTCACAAATGAGTATGACTTTGCTAGGGTATTTAGTCCTGGTGGTCAGGTAAATACTATTTGTGTGGCTCCTTGATGCTGGGAAGGATTCCCCCAACAGCATCTCCATCCATATCTTTGAGCATGGAGTCTTACAAAGGGTTTCTTCCCTCTGTGCTGTGGGCTGGGCTGTGTGGGAAAGGGGGTCTTCCCACATCATTTAACCATCCCTGCTGTTGTTTTGGCTACAGGAGTCAGGAAAAATGTTCCTCGGAGCAGCTCCAGGCACTGCTCTGAGCTGGGGAGGTGCAGAGCCGAGGGAGAGCCTAGCCAGCCACCTACACAGCCAGGCAGCAGCGTAGGTGCTGGTAAATCTGGCTTGGTCTTTGAACAGGCTTATGAAAACACTGGGAGCTGCAGCCTCCGGTTTCTTTGGGTTTGTTTTCCTTTTTTCAGAGCATTTGCATATTCACTCAGTAAATGATGAAACACAGAGCACATGTGCCTGTAAGGCAGAATATCAGCCGCCTTAGTTTCCTCAGTAATACTTGCATCATTGCAAGTTAACCTGTGATTTTAGCTTAGTTTCCTAATGAAAGGGAGCTCTAAAGTTGATCTGTCCGTCTGCTCCTCATCCCGTCACTGACAATTCATCAAGTCCATTGGTTGGTTTAGTTGTGTCTTCCAGGTTTATTTTCATCTCAGACATGTGAAACTGCTGCAAGCTTTGCCAAAGCAGGCATCAGGTTAGAAATGTGTTGTGGAGGTTTTTTATTAAGGGAAAGGATGCAATGAAAATTCAGTTTGTACCAGACACCAGGGAATGCACACAAATATTGTGAACATCTATGCCATAAAGAGTGCTTTAGTTGGATTTACTTCATTACAAGACACCAGAGAGCTCACGCTGCAGGACTCTGCACAGACATTTAGGTATTGGGGGGTGGTGGTGGTGGTGGGAATGATATGTTTGCCTATGTGAATTCTCTGATGTCTAATAAATGTAAGTTCATACTGCAGCCATAATATAAATATGGCTTGTATTACTTAGGTTCACAGAGGAAAAGCTCTTCTTTGTTAGTGTGGTATTCCCAACGCTGCTTACACCACCAAGTGTAGTTTCTGTGGTGCAGTAGAGTTAACACAGTCTCTTAGGGTCTTCAGAGGCTGGTAGCAACATCTGCATATCTTGACCCTTTGCTGGAGCTGGTTGAAAGTCTGCGTAACATTCGGCATTGTGGATGAATGGTATGCAGCAGGGGAGGCTGGTGGGATTCAGCATTCCGAAGGTGGGAGCTGGATGATGGTGTTGAAGCAGCAGATAGAGAGGAGAACCTGTCAAACCTGAGGGGTGGGTCCCTGCCCCTAGGTTATTTCTAGTGCACAGTGCCTGAATTGTAGCTGCATGCTGGAGGTAAGAGTTTGTCATCTGGGTTGTGTTCTGGAGGTACCAGGCGTGATGTACGGCTTGGACAGAACAACTGTATTTGACAAACACAGAAGTGAAACAAATCACCTTTCCTGGTGCAGGTAAGGGCAGAGATGACCCCGGCCATGATGTGAGCCCTGCTGCGTGGCTGGTGCCAGCAAACAGGGAGGTGGTGGCTTCAGGGAATGACATTTCCATGGTCCCTGTGTTCTGCTGCAGGCTCTGGTGCAGTAGGGGAATCTCTTTCTCCCCAGCAAACAGACCCTGGCTGACATATGTTACAGGCTCTGGAGGCCCTGGGTGCTCAGAGCATCCATAAGGTAGTCTGGAGGTTATGTTGTGAGAAGCTGTGCTCAGTGCTTCTGGGAGCTAGCTGCTGGTAAATGGGTCCTGCATGAGTATATCCTTGCATTCCCTTATGTCTCACAAGTGAGAAGGAAGAGACCCTGAAAGACAGCCACCGACTTCCCTGCAGGGATGTGACAGGGTGCAGACAGGACTTAACATTCACTGTGTTCTTGGTGAGCTGCCAAATGTTTGCAGATCTGCCTGGCTTTTACTGGTAGGTGTCAATACTTTTTTCCATGCCTGGTTTTTGTTCTCTGCTTTCCAGCAGAGCTTGAATTCTTTGCTGTGTTGGGTAGTTTGGGGGTTTTCTTCCCTTCCCTTTCCCTAGTAGAACACAGCTGAATTACTGGGAGCCCAGACTAAACCTGTCTATTACGCATTACCCGATTAGACGCCATGGTAATAAGCCCTTGAATCTAAAGCTAGATTAGACAGGGAGCAGTCTGGGGCTGGATTTGCATAGCACGCATTCCTTTTCCATATGACGTCTTAGTAAATCTACTGAAAGTGAATTTATAGAGCGCCGGCATGCTTCAAGTGCTCCTGTTGATGCATGGGTTGCTCACCCCACAAGGCACTCAACTGGGCAAAAAAATGCCTGTGATTGCCTGGAACATGCTTTTTCTCCCTTTCTCCTGCTCTCTCAGCTCGTGTTGCAGTTGATGGGGATGGGTGGCTCTTGTCAGCCTCTAAAAACCTGCATTAATGGGGTTTTGAAAGGTTTTTGTCCGTGGAGGAAGATACTTCAGTGTGTTTTCTCTTCCTGTGACATCTTTGATGGTAGTGGAGTGAATCTGGAGTTTTCAGGTACCTAAATCCCGTTTGTAGCTTCTTCAAGCTTCTGCTGCAGTGGGGCATGTCTTGTGCTGGAAAACGTTGTGAAGATCTGCTGTACAAAAGCATTTAATTTCCTTCCCCTGTGGACAGTCATGAGATTGTGTATGATCTCAGGGTCACTTTCTCTTTCGAAAGGTTTCATTAGCATGTGTTTAGGGCATCCAGACTGCGGTGTTAATAGGAAGCAACTGACTACTGCAGTTAGACACAGAGAAAAATGTTTTTCAAGGTTTAGGACAGTGGCTAGGCAGCAAACCCACAAGCTCTCCATTGTAGGGAGGGCTTCTGGATGGTGGAGGTTCAGGATGTTCTTGTTCCATTGCCAGGAGTATTGAGATGTTGTGCTAAAAGCTAAGCAGAAAACAGCTTTACCCAGCCCACTCTTGTGGTGACCATCTCAGAGCAAAGCGCAGAGCAGTGATACCTTTGGGTGGCTCAGCAGAGATGCTCTTATGTTGTTGCAGCCCCTGAGAGTTGCATTGTTTTTCTGTTTTAAGGGCTCTGCTAGCCATTTCAGGAGCCTGATGAATATGGCTTATCCTGGTTGAAGACTTTGCTTGAGACTTGTAGCATGGACATGAGGAAGCATGAATCAAGGAATTAGCACTCAGCTCACTGGGTTTCAAACTAGGTTAGACCTGCTGGGCTCCACATCATTATCAGTGGCATTGTCTGGGCCATGTTGAAAGATCTGGCAAGCACGTTAATGGAAAGATGCAGCTGTGAGTGGCTCCTGTTGGCAGTTGTGCTGGTAGAGGAGCTTCAGCTTCAAAGCTGCTAAAGGAATAGGGGTGTGGTTTTGGGTGTTGGGGAAGCACTTTCTCACTAAAGAGCTGGGCAGACCTGATGTCAGTCAAATACTTTGCCCTGAAGCCAGGGAAGGAGCTGAGCTTTGAAGGAATGTCAGGAAGGTGCTGATCACCAGCAGTACGGTGAAGCCTTGCCCAGGTGGTAGGTGTAAAGACCTCTGCAAGGCCCTACCACCACTCAGCAATAATGAAACCATCCCCACGTTATCAACACTGTTTTCCAACACAGATCCAAACCACAGACCCATACTAACTACTGAGAAGAAAATTAACTCTACCGCAGCCAAAACCATCACAGCTTGGAAAGGGCCAGGAACCTTGAGGACTGGTTTAAAGACTCGGGAAGCTGATAGAAGTGATGGTGTTGAACACCTCTGCAGAGGTAGCAGTGGGTGTGCAGAAGGCAGCTGGCAGACTGAATGGCTGAAGAGCACAGTGCTGTACCCCAAGAGCAACAGGTGACATTGTGGCTTTCTGAGCCTGTGCTGTGCAGCTGGTTGCTGTGCTTGTGGGTGCATATGGAGTGTGAGTAGTCCCCAGTATGTGAACACTCAGACTGCCCTCCTGCAGTAGATGGAATTCAAGTAAAAAATGGTTTTTTGTTTGTTTTGGTTTGGTTTTATTTTGTTTTCATGAAAAGGGAGATCATTATATAAATATCTGCAGGGATGGGAAGCTTATATTGTAATTTGCAGCAGGTGCAGTGTGAAAACCTGCAAAGAAGAGAAATCCACTTGTGTATGTAGCCCTGGTCAGGAGGTGGCCACTGTCACTGCAGTGTTGAACCTTCAAGGGGCGATTTCCTCACTTTGCTGCAGGGGGGATGGAGAGGCTGATTTTTTAAGCGGCATATAGAGATGGAGGCAGGCAGGATGCCTGAAGCATTGGGGATGTTAATATGCCCTGTTTAGACTTTGGAGTGTCTGGGGAAAACAGATTTGGTTATATCATTGCACAGAAACAAAAATAAAAACCCTGTGCATGTACTCTGTGTGTTTAAATTTGGTTTGTATTGATGCTGCTGATGTTGATACTTTCCTGGAATAAGCATTAAAATAGCCTCTATTGATTTTTAAATGCGTCCCCTTGGGACCTACCTTCGGTCCATCCTAGCAGCGATGGATGTTTAGCCCTTCCTTGCTCCCTGCCGTCAGTGGGAGGCAGGATAGTTAGGCAATTAAAATTCAGCTCAGTTAAGCTGGGTCCTCTGAATTGCAGGTGATGGGTTTGAGCAGCTTTCCTGCGAAGCCTGAGTCTGTTTCCTCTGTGGCACAGGGTGGTGCAGCTCCATCCTGGTCAAAGTGGGCCTTCTGCTGTAAGCTGCATTGTGTACCTTGTACCTAGTAATAATATAAGCAATATATGTACAATACATGTACAATACGTAGCAGAAATATAAGCAAGCTTTCCAATTAAACTCACTTGCTGTGCTCACCTCTTTTCTTTATCGTGTTTAAATGCAAACAGGCTTTAATGTAATGTGATAAAAATTGCTGCTTTTTCCCAGAATGGGTGGGAGCAGTCATCATGTTGGAGCTGTTGGGATCACGCTGTGCCTGATGCGAGCTCATATGTATTGTTTCTCAGTATTCATCTGCTAAAGCATGGGAAAGTATTGGTGTTGTACTGTAAGGGAAGTGGCCAGCAGGCCGTTTCTGCCATCAAACATATTTATCAAGGAGTTTTCAACTCCGGGTTTATACTTTAGAGGGAGAAATCACTCTGGATTAATATCAGGATATAAAACTCTTTACAGGGAATCAGCATTGCAGATGGGTAGATCAGCTGAGAGATCTGACAAATACGTTTTGTTTGCTTTGGACAGTTGTGGACTACAAGTTTAATGATGTCCTGAAGTTTAATAACATCTACCTGTCAGGGTCCCTGTTAGGAATGACTGCTATTTACAGCAGCCTCCACCCTGTTTCCATTTTGAAAGAGAAAAAACCCAGCTTACAACAGACCACAAGCTGCATGAACATCAGTGGTTCCAGTAGCCTCACCTTAAGCATGGATAATCCTAAAAATCTCCAAGCACAACCCAAAAGTAGCCCACTGGGACTCAGCCGGTAGCTTCTCGTTGCCTTGCTGTGATGGTGGCCCCACAGCAGACGTGGCTGTGCTGATGGACTGGAAGCGTCTGCTGCTGAGCAACTTGGAAACTCCAGTTTGTGAAGCCAAATTAAGAGGTTTTACAAGAGGAAAAACCTGCCTGCCTTCCCCCTTGGTTTTACACTCGAAAAGCCTGTCTCACCCTGGGGATTACTGCTGAGACAGGGAGCAGTGAAATGGAAAGCTCAGCAGTGAGGCTTTGCATACGATAAATCAAAGTCACAGCCCAAATAATTCATTGGAGGAGCAGGGCTTGAGGCTGAGGGGAAGGGGTGTGAGGAAATATGGGGGAATTAAAATAAAAGAAGGTTTTTATTGAGCTATTGTTCTCCAGGAAAAGGCTAATTGGCAAACAAATATCCTCTTCCAGTGGGAATACTGATCCTCTCTCCCAGCTTGCCAGGTTGTTGAGCTTTTACTGACAAAATTTGCATTGTCAAAGGGAGTAGTCAATGCTGGGAGTGAACTCTGGAGCTGGGAGTGATCTTGGAAATGCAGCAACTTAAATCCACATCATTTCAGATGGAGAGGGAAATACTGAGAGGGGAGATCTACTTCCAGTGGAGAGGCTGGGAGGCGGTCCCAGTGCCTGACATCTTGGGAGGTTTCTGATCACTGAAGCTGCTTTTTCTGGCTAATTGTATGTAAGATGTGGTGGGGTGGGCTTCACAGCTCAGTATTATCAGCCTCCTGGAGGTATTTCGTGCCTTGTGTGAGCATTTTCCTCCTGCTGGGGCCAAAACAAGCAATGGAAATGAAGTGGGGCTGGGTGTTGTCCTGCCTTTGTGCTGGGCGATGAGAATGGAGCTGGGATAGAGGAGAATTCTTGCCTTGGGCTGCCCAGTGAGGCTGTAAGAGCCCCCTGAGCTGCCCAGGGGATCTTGCATCTCTCTCTTGACTTTTTTCAGCCTTGAGGACTGCCTGGCCAAGGCTTGGCATCACCAGCTCAGGCACCCTCAAAGGCTCCCTGAGAGACAGGTTCAAGCAGCAAAGGACAGCTTTTGTGAGGGTCTTCTCTGCAAGGCTGCAGGTTTTCAAGAGAGCCCCATGTTGGTGCTCATCCCTCCCTGTGCTTCACCTCAGCTCTGAAAGGGCCATCTCTGCCTCTTTGAGCCCTACCACGGTACAGCACCGCAGCTGCCTCCTCTAAACGAGAGCAGGCTGATGGAAGCACCAGGAAGGATGCCTCCCCCGCACCGGCTCTCCTTTCTGCTGGCTTTTTCTGGGCTGACTTGTGAAGCCTGTCTAGGGCAGGGGGATGATCCAGCGTCCTTCCTGGAGAGCCTTCAGCCACCTCCACCTCCCTCTGCCTTTTTGGGATGTCTCTTTGGCTTAACACATCTCTGACAAGTGTTGTGCCTGGGTTTCAGGGTGTGAATTATTTGGGGCATTTAAGGGAGCAATATGTCACTTGAAAACTCTTTCTTCCTCCCACTGCCAAACCACCCCACTTTTTGGTTTGCTTCTGCAAAAGAAGGACCGCAAATCCACCCAGCTGCTGGAAAAAGGCACGTGTGCATTTGTAGAATTGGGTCGTTTAGCACTCTAGTGAGTATTAAGAAATATATATATATTTATATAGGTTCTCAAACTGGGTCTTTTCTGTGGTTCCACACTTGTCCTTGTTCCTGAAATAAATGGCATTTGCCTGAGATGATCTGCTCGAGCTCCTGTAAGAAGCTGTCTGTAGTCGTTTAGAAGATCTGATGCCTGTACTCAGCTCATCACCGATTAAGTTTACCCTTTTAGTGGAGAACTTGTGACCTTCTTTGGTGTTACTGTCTAGCTAACTGGGAGACTTCCAGCAAGGTTTGCTTTTTAATCCTCCTGCAGCATTTCTATGGCTGGATTCATCTGTGCACTGAGCTGTGCTGGTCTGTGCAGCCACATGGGAGTAAAGGGCTGCATGGGAATCCTCAGAGCAGCTCCCAGTGGGGGGAGGATGGATGCTGCAAGCCCTCAGCATCTTCTCCTTGTATTCGGGCTTATTTTCGTGCCCTGGGGCAGATGTGGGCCTGCAACACGCCAGCATCCCTCCCCTGCTGGATTTTTGCTGGCTTGCCAAACTAAGCAGCGCTGCTCCAAGGATCGATTTCAGTTGGAGAGAGTTAAGACAGTTCCCATCTCATCCTGCTGTGCACCACGCTCTTCCCCTTCAAAACCGGATTGCAGAGTCAACAGTGCGTGTGCTTCCCTTGTTGGAGAGACCACTTGTGCCCTGGAGAAACTACTTGCAAGCTGGGCTATTGATATCCTTGCATCAACCTTCACCACACTGCTCTCTTCTCTGAGTAGCATCATCAACACCTCCGGATGGGAGCCCAGTGCAGACATGCACAAAAATGTATCTTCTGGCACTTCGGCTGATTGCAGTAGATGTATGCAAAAAGGAGGGCTTTTCTTGGTGTGTTACAAATTCATGAAACTACTTTTTTTTTTCCTCACTGGTGAACATACAAGTGTTTACTGGCTCTAAGAACAAACTGGTTTGATTTTTCTCGCTGCACTCTGAATTTCACCATCAAGCCGCTGAAGCTTATCTGTCCTTGAGCAGAGCAAAACGCTTTCTTGTGCGACAGCAGGCCCAGATGTATGCTTGCGGTTGTGACAAGTGCCACAATTAAAAGGAAGAATACAAAGAGGAGGCGATGCATTTTAGGTGAGTGTTGAGTTTTTTACAACGGTGGCAGATGGGGTTTTCAGGGAGCAAGCTGTGAGCCTGTGACTGCAGCCAGCTCATGCCGGCATCAGGGGTGATATGCTGGTGGCCTTCTTCAGGTGCCAGGCGGCCCAGGCAAGGTTTGCAGATGCAAAATGATCTTTGTTGGGTTCGGGAAGTATAACAGGACTTCTGGGAAGTGGAAGGAGGAGCGGGCATAATTTGGGATTTGGCAGGGGTATTTATAAATATGTGAAACCCAAGTCTCTGAGATTTGCTTACACGGAGAATTATGGCTTTTGTGATTTAGCGGTGAGTCAGGCTTCTCCTGGCAGCTGGCTTTCCTGCACCATCCCCTTTCCTGGCTGCTTGTCACAGGTGGATGGAGGAGGAAAAAGCAATTGTCACATGCCTTTTAGCAGAATATTTTGGGCTTTTTCCCCCTCCTGCCAATATGCATGGATATCCACTAAACACAAACGTTCCCCTCCTGTGCAGCCTGTGCCTGCAAACAGCTTTATGCTGAAGAATTTTTTGGAAACTGGCATGGAAGCTTGCAGCCAAAACATATCACCTTGGTTGCTTTAAACAGGGACACCCGTGCTGGGGATGTTGGCACCATGCTCAGCATGGGAGCCATGCTGGAGGTGCTAGTGATGGGCTCAGGTCCTCTACACTTCTTTGTTGGGGGAAAAGGAATCCTATTTTTTAACTTTTAATCTACAAAAAGGCTCAATTTCAAAGCTTGTATTTTTAAAGTTAAATAATGCTTGGATCCTTCTCATTAAAACATGTTTCTCTGCACCAGCTTTGGTGCAAAATGAAGCAGAGCAGCGCTTGTTGCTCTTGAGAGGGGTGAGCCCAAATGCGGCCGCCTGTGGGCAGAACACTGTGCATGCATTTCAGGGGGCTCATGGTCAGGACCAGACCTGAGAAGAGGTCAGGTTAGTGAGCAGAGCCAAAGAGGTTGCCAGCTGTCTTGGGTCCGTAAGGTGAAAAATCAAAACATGCCCAGGGAAGACTTTGATGCTCTCAGGGAATGCCTCAAATGTACAGTTGGTCTGAAAAATGCTGTGGGAGTGTCTAGTTTTTATTGCTGTGGAGGTCTGACAGTGATTTACAGTAGGATGAAAATTATCTAGAATTGTTTGTTTAAAAAAGGATGCAAGGTATTTAATGGGTTTGACGTGCACCCCAGCATTGCGTCCTGAGTTGGATGTTATATATGTGGGGAGAAGCAATGAGGGAGGGTGCATTATTGCTCTGTGGTGGGATGGAACAAGTGTAGTGTGCATGTGTGGGATGTCCAGTTTCTATGTGCTGTAGAAAGTGGTCCAGGCCACCTGGCTCTAGCACCTGGTGAGGGTAATGGTGTGTTCCAAAACTGCCTGCTGAAGCCACTCGCCTCCCAGCCACCAGCAGCCAGAGGTCACTTAGAAGCAATGGAAAAGAGTCAGAAAATTTCCATCCACCAAGAGCATTCCAGGCTGTACCGAAACGCTGCAGGGTGGGGGGAAAGCAAAGCTTGGCGTGGTCCAAAATGCTTAAATTGGTCAGGGCTTGGCAGAGATGTCAATGAGCATTACTGCACTTGCACAGAAGTACCCTCTCCTTGTGCAATGCACTGAAATAAAGCTCCCCATTGAGAAAGAGCTCACTCAGGATTTTGCATCCTTGTTTTGGGAGGGGATGAGTGAAGAGCCAGAAAACCAACATGCTAATATTCATATTTGAGGATTTAGCTTCTGGATGGGTTTGGAGGCAGGTGTGAAGGGGAGCGTGCTGCACACTTCTTTGCATGTGGTTGTACCCTTGCTGTGTATTTTTAGGCTGCAGACCGCAATGCTGCAATACTGGTACTGGCTTTAAACCAGCTTGTTGGGGCATCGGTCACAGACGGGCTTTGGCAGCATGTTGCTCCGTGTGGGCTGATTTAGCTTGCCGAGGAGGCTGTTGAATACGCAAGCAGTAATTTCTGCTCTCCTTTCCTTAAAGCAAAGGCAGAAGCGACACTGGGGTCCAATTTTCTCCTAATGACTGATCTCATTTAAGCACTGCTCAGGGCAATGTAGGCTTGATGCTTTTTTATAAGGCTGGGGAAAACAACAAAACTTGTCTCTCAAGCATTGCTGAGCTGGAGCCCATGGCCTCTGTCCTGTGTGGCAACCGCAGTCAGTCCTGGTGGAATGCTCATCCTCTTCTCTCTTCCAAGGCTTCCAGGCTTAGCCTGTGGCACATTTCCACCCTTGTTTCTGTGAAAACAAAGTTGTTTGGGAATGATTCAGGCCCATCAGTCCTGCCTTGAGATCTGGGGTTTGGCTGGAAGTTCCCTCAGTGACCATTCCTGTACTATCTTCCCTGGCTCTGTACATACAGGGGCAATTAAACTTAATTTATTCTGGCTCCCTCAATACTAAAGGCTAGAAGGCACCATTAGATCACAATCTGGCTTAAATTTATTGATCTAATTAGCACTCAAAGGTATAAATGGGAGGTGGGAGCAGGACACTTAACATACGATGATGTGTGGAGCTGGTCCCTTCTGCTCTCCTTAGTGCAAGCTTCCCGGTTGCCAGGGGCTGTTTCTTCTCCTTGAATAAGCAATTTCTGTAGGATTTGTGGCAGAGGAGAAGGCTGGACTTCATTCTGATGATGCAGTCAGCACTGTCTGCAGCTCCCGGCGACCTGCCAGGGAGCCATGGTTTGATTTTGATCCATTGTGTCAATGATGTTCATGTCTGAAGGTTTAATACTGCCTGCCTGGTAGCTGACATTCTCTCTCTAATCTTTTTTAGTTGGTTGCAGGTAACCTACAGCCCACTCAGCCTACGCTATAGGGTAGTTTCTTTTGTTTTCTTTTCTTTTTCTTAATTGTTTATAGATGAAAATGAGGAACCTCAATAGCTCCAGAGCTGGAAGCAGCTCAAAAATACCTTGTTTTGGTTGCTACATGACTGTCTGCTTTGAAATCTAAAATAAGATCTTGCCTTTTAGTCTGTCATTCAAACTCATTGTAAAGTGTTGTCAGGAGCGTGTACCTGTGAATAGCAGGTGTTGTTCTGAGAAAAGCTTTCCATACGCTTATGCAAACCCAAGTCAGAGCTAGTATGTAGCAGCAGGTTGTGGAGTTGAAAAGGGGATGGGAAATGCCCCATAAAAGAGGAGAAAGGGTATGTTTGCTCCAGACCAGCTGCAGGAGCAGGATAAGGCCCTGCTCTGTGTATGGCATTGCTGTAAGCGTGGGCTGGGAATGACCAAGCAACCAAACTTTGCACAGCTGAGGATGTGCAGGTGAGGACCAAGCTCCTGCACCACACACAAAGCACCTTGCAGGCACCAGCAGCTCTGTGTCCTGCTCCTCATGGCTCTTTAAAACCCAAACCTGCAGTGTTTTTCCTCCATGTTAGAGGTTTACCTTTAGGTTTTTGTTTCCCTCTCTCCTTTAGGAAAGAAAATCCCCAGCAGGTCCCTAAACCCTCCTAAGACTGAAGGGATGCCAGCAGGCTGCTAATGGATTTGCTGCGGTGCTGGCCGCTGGGAGCTGTGATGAGAGAGCTTTCATGGCAGCTGAAATTCCTCCAGCGGCTGCATTTTTCTGCTTCCAAGATCTAAATGTGAAACCAGATTTGGGGCTCTTCAGGAAGGGGGACCCTCCAGACTGGGCATAGAGTTGCACAGCCTGGGATTATCCTGCATGAAGGCCCAGTAGCTATTTCCAGTTGTTCATGGTTCAGCAGATGCTTACTCCATGTGCTAAAAACATGCCATCAGAGATAATTTCAAGAGTCAGATCATCTGTTAAAGTAATGTGGGTAGAGCCAAAGTTTTCTGCAAGGTCCCTGTTTTGGGAGGACAGCATTTGCCATACATGCAAATGGTGGTGCAGGGTCCAACCCTGGGTCTGCCTGCCTCCAGTGCTGGGTCGCCACAGGTCACAGCAGCTGGCTGTTTGGGTATATGAATCCGTGTTTGGAGGATAATGGCTGGCTCCAGGGAGATCAGACACTTCTCTCCAAATGCTGACCTTACTCCTAAGTCTCTTCATAGTTTTGTTAATAAATCTGAGTCATCCATATTTCAACTTTCTGCATTAACCTTGGCTGTTTGTGCTGTCTCTTAACATCTCAGCGTCTTGTTTCGCAGAGAGAAAATGTGTGTGTGGTTTTGTAAGACAAATATTTAGACTTTTGGGTTTGTGGGATTTTCTCATCAGGGTGTTTCTCTGTTACCTCAAAGGTGACCCTCTTCTTGTATCGTTGATTTGCCATTCCCAGTTTTAGAGCAGTATTTGCCTGGTCTTTGCTGCTGTTGGTTGGGTTAGACACATCTCCTGCCCTGAGCTTTGCTCCCAACTTGAGTTTCAGAAATCAGCAGAACCTAAGCGTCCCCTGGTGTGATTGGTGCCTGATATGGGCATTGCATAGGAAAGTCTGAGCTACTGGTACTGTGTGATTTTTATCAGTTGAAATTGTGTCCTGTAAATACTTACTGGAATTCCAAGGAGGATTTATCTAATCAAAGCCAACTAAAACTTCCCATGAAAAAAGAGCTGCCCATAGGCAGTTGTTGTTGGATGTTTAGGAACACGTTTAAGAGCTAGGGGGAGAATATAGGATATTTTCTCAGCTCTGCTGCCATCTGTGGCTCGGGCATCCTAAACCGTATGAGGTTTTCAAGCACCAAGTCACCCATGCTGAGTGCACCTGATGGCCCCAAGCACATCCAGCTGTTCCTGTCAGCAGCCTCCCAGATTTGCTTTACCCCTGGCCAGACTTGAGATGGGGGCTGGCTTGGCTGCCACAGCACAGGGATGGCAGCAAGTATTTGCTGGGACATGCAGCAGTGATGGGGACCAGGACCCCTCTCCCCATGGGCATGGCAGTGCATTCCCCTGCTGCTGCCAGCTTTGGCACAAGGCAAAGCCAGTGCATTTTTTTTAATTCACATGGTCATCAAGGTTGCCAGGACTGTAAAATCAAATCTGAGGAGAACTATTTGGCATGTAAACATGTCTCTGCTCTTCCTATCCACGCCAAGCACGTGGGTGGCTTTGATTCCTCCTCCCTTCTGTAGGATGGGAGCGCAGTGCTGTGGGGCGGCTGCTCAAGCCTCCTATCTTCTTTTCCCTTCAGGATCTAGTGCCCAGGAGGGGGGGACGCAGAGGATTTTGGCCATGGCTCCAAGGAAGAGGAGCGGTCGGGGGATCTCCTTCATCTTCTGCTGCTTTCGCAGCAGCGACCACCCGGAGATCACGTACCGGCTGCGCAATGACAGCAGCTTCGCCCTGCAGACCATGGAGCCTGCACTGCCCATGCCACCGGTGGAGGAGCTGGATGTCATGTTCACTGAGCTGGTGGTAAGTAGGTTGCTTTTTATTTTACCACATCCTCCCCTTCCCTCCTTCCCCCTCCCCCCCCCCCCCACTTTCTTTCTAGTTTCCTCAGGCTTGGTTTTGAGTTTTTAAGCAAGCTTTGGTGTGAAGGGAGCAT
>JBCJKH010014333.1:0-30753 GCA_039877255.1 Loriculus beryllinus | reverse complement strand
GTTGAGGGGTATTGAAATAACCGACCTGCCCAGCTGCCCGGTGGTTCCCCCGACACCAGAGTTACCTCCAAGGTATGCTGAACGTTAGGGAGCTACCATGTTGTTATGTCACTTCAGGAAGGGCCACCTCTAAGAGAAAGTCATAGTTTCAGCTAATCAAAGTTGGCTGATGCTGTGATGCCACTCTGAGTCGGGAATGGTGCTTCCAGGTAGTGACATAATTCCACGTGGTGAATGCTGCAGTCTGGAAGTAAGTTGAGTATTTAAAATATTCACCCTAGTAAAAGATCCAAATGGTCCTATTTGGATGTTGCAACCATTGACTCACTCTGCTTCTAACCTGTGTGCTCCTCCATTTCTTGAATTCAGCAATATTTTTTAATTTTAATAAATTAAAATACATTTTTTTGTAAATAGAAATACTGGGGAATATAAATGATTTTCAATATTTTCTGAAATTATGATGAGATTCTAATAACTGATGTATCCAGAGGATTCAAGTGACAAAGCTGACAAACGGAAACTTACATGTACTTATAAGTAGTCTTCTGACAGATCAATACTATTAACATGTATCTGACTGATAGTTAATATTAGATGGCTTTGGTATTCCTGGTCTCTTTCCTAGCTGACTGATATCTTCAGTGTAGATTCAACAAAGGCAACAAAGGCAACAAAGGTTTAGGCACCTATAAATAAGCAAAACATAGTGCCTTGTTTCAGAGCAGATAACCCCCAAGCTGGGATTCAGTGTTAGGTATGACTGTTCCTCTTCGGCACATGATAATGCTGCAAGGCACCATACAAAAAATCCAGCACCATCATCTGGCAAAAGGAGAGGTGGGTGGTCAAAACCACCCAAAATTTGGTAACTTTAAGTACCTCATTTTGTCTGAAATTTATGCTTGACACAAGAGTATTAATTGGAAAGGCTATTTGGTTTGATGGCCCTATGTTTACTTTGTAGAGAGGAACAGGACACCCTTTCTTTCAAATGTAGCAGGTAGCACATGAGGGAGAAGGCACCAGTGCTTCCACCTTATGTTAAACATTAAGTTCTAGTTTCTGCCTCCCAAACTATTTATTAATCAAACATTATTTATTAAAAGAAGAGAGAGAAAAAGTCAGACTAGGAATAATGGCCCACTCTCAGAATTTCTTCTCTTTACCAAGAATCTCAGCTACTATTCTACAGTCAGGCTCTTTCTGTCTTTCTGTCTGTTTAGCCCAATGAATCTTGCTTTACTTTCTTCATAGTAATTTCCACAAGAAGGGGGACAAACAAATCCTTTTTCTTCAACATTTTCTCCAACTGTACCTAGAAGGTAGAAAAGGTGAAATTAATCTTTCCATGCAGAGAAGAGCTTTTGGATCTTGTGTAAATATTTTAGAATCGGCCCAACAGTGGCACCTCTCCCTCATCTACCTAAATTTTTAAAAGGATAGAAAAACTGCATTATTATGTGCCCATTTCTCTTGTCATAGCTGGATGTTCTTTGTGATCTGTCACTGGACATAAGTAACAGATCATTTCTGCATCCAAATTCAATGTGGTATGAAATAAGCCTAAAACTGCTCAGAATAAGACACTTCTGAGCATAAACTACATGTGGCTTAGCAGCCTTCAAGGTCAGGGAACTGCTTAATTAATGTAGCTGTCTCCCAGCAAACATGTTTTCGTTTAGGTGCTTTAGGATTCTGACTCATGATCAGGTCAGCTTACTCCAGGATGACTCATCTGCCACTTGGGCAGCAATTGCTGAACTGCTAAAGGTTGTAGTCTGGCATATTAAGTGGAAAACAAAATCAATTCCATCCCCAAACCCTTAGATCCTGTTTGGATCTAAACCTACTTCCTAAATGTCTACTCCAGCTAGCATCAAATGGCATCTGTTTGTAGCATGTCAGCACAAAAAAAAGGTTTGAATGGAAGCAAACACTTAATTACCATCTTCTTCCTTTGTTAGATTAGCACGCAAGCTTGATTTGATGCACTTTCAAAGGACAACGCCACAAAACTTGCACAGATGCCATCAATGCTGTATATGTGGTCTGAGACTAATGTCCAATTCATTCAGTATCAGTGGGTCTATCAGCTTTTAAATGTATTTAATTTATGCAGGAAGAAGCATGATTATCTTTTTTTACAGTGAGATTTATCAAGCCAAATAAAAGTTGCAAAGTTTTTCTGAATGTTTGAAATTTGGAGTCTGTTAAATTTTTTTTTACAAACTCAGCTAACTGAATTTCAAAAACCATAACATAATTGTAATATTGATCAGCCTTTTCTGTTCTTGTTCCAGGAAATGACAGACAACCTAAGCAATGGTGGCCCACATCTGATTTATAATGGAAGTATATATTAAGAGATATTTAAAAGTTCCATGGAAACAAATGGGTTTAGAACTTTCTTCAGGAAAAAAAATAGACTCCAAGGAATTAAGAAAATAGAACTATCTTAGCTTTTATGGCTCCAGTGGTACAACTGCAGAACAGCACAGTTGCATTTTCCTTTTAGAAACATGTTCAAATTTTGTCTCCTAAACATTTTGAGGATATACAGTAGTTATTAATTTCTTGGCTACTCTCTTTTCTTTTTTTCTTTTTTTTTTTTTTTTTTCTGGATAACTTTTCAGAATTCTGTCAGTATTTGAAACACACTTCTCAAGACTCTTCTTCTCAAAAACTGTCAAAACCAAGAAAAAAAAAATCAAACTGGGCTACATTTACCCTGGTCATAGCATTTCTCAAGAGAAGAGAAGAGGGCAGAGGAAGGATGGCTCAGGGGAATCTTTTTCTCCTCCCCACTTAGCAGCATCTGGTGTAATATGATGGCGTCAGATCATCTGGCATGGTACCAGCAACACATCTGCAGAGTCCTTCTCCCCAAATGCAGCCAGCCTCAATTTTCCCGGTAGATCGTATCAAAAGAGAGTGCAAATTACTCTTCCAAGAGGCTTCCATTTCACATTCAGAGTGTAAATAAAGTGTGCTGAAAACACCACCAATGTCTTTGTTTTGAAAGACAGAATGCTCTAAGAATGCCATAAATCAAAAATCTCAACAATGCCTTGTTGTAAAGAAATTGTAAATATTTCCAATTTGTGAATGAAGTATATTTCGTAATTTGTTCATAAAAGATAACAAATAAAATGAAATCTAAACCACAGATTTTAGAGAGTTCTTCTGGGGGTTTCCTTGTTAGAAAAATCCTGCCAAGATGAACATGCTTGCAGTTTTGCACAACACATTGAAATGTTCCTAAAGGGGAGAAGCAAACTCAGAAAGGAGAAAAAATGAAGCATGAACAAACGCATAGTTAAGGACAGAACACACTGGCAAGGTCTGCACACCCACAATAATTTGGGGTCTGTTAGAGCAGCCTATATGTTAAGGAAGCAGCCTTAATTAACCCCAAACCTTATTGTAAGACCTACAGGCTCATATAGCAGTGAAAAAATAGAAGATACAATCTGTAACAGAACATATACAGAATAACAGTCATATAAAACATTAAAATAAAATCACTCATATCTTACATAGTGAGTCTTTGTTTGTGCTGTAAAGCCCAGCACTTCAACATGAGCTTGAGATGTGAGCATTATTGATGACTAGCAACATTTGGTGATTTATACCCACGTCCTCAGACAAGTGTGAATAGAGTATTTTTGTTATTTAAGCCATGCCATAAAATCCTCTAGAAATTACATTAAATTGTTTTGTGAATCTATATGGTATAAAGTGATCTTTATTTTAATTATCTTAGGATTTTCTAAGTCTGTAAGGGAGTTTCCCATATAATTACCGCGTACGAAAAATCATCAGTGTGAATTAAGTCTTTCCAACTTC
Source organism: Loriculus beryllinus (assembly GCA_039877255.1). Taxonomy (NCBI): domain Eukaryota; kingdom Metazoa; phylum Chordata; class Aves; order Psittaciformes; family Psittacidae; genus Loriculus; species Loriculus beryllinus. The sequence goes on along the minus strand of JBCJKH010014333.1, from coordinate 26,904 downwards.
ATGCAAATTAGTTGGCTGGTTAAGCCTGTAAGTCAAAAACTTGTCCACCTCTTAAGGCTTCTCTTCACTTACCTCCTGTTTCAAAGGGCTTTTGAATCTTCTCAAAGGCTGTGATATACGTATTATGTACACTAGAAACTGCTAATGAGACTCTTCAAGTTCATAATGAATACAGATGCTGTCACAACAAAAGATTTAGATGCTAAGGCACCTCTGCTCAAGGAAAGTGCTTCCATTCCCAGGTCCTACCAGCCTTTAGACTGTCTCCCTGCTACATTCCAGCTTTGGACTCTTTATAGGTGCTATTGCTTCCTCAGCTAGATGCTCCTCTGCCTCAACACCAGGAAACATGGGATACATTTGCCCCCAGTATGTACCCCTTCTGAGAGTACTTTTGTTAGACACAACTTGTCCAAGGCAGGACTACTGTCTAAATGGGCTGCAGAGGTTCACACAGGTTGAAGAAATACTGGACATAGAACCAGGGTAGGTGTTTCTGTAAGATTCCCTTCCTAACTGCATCAGTACAAACCCTTACTGTAACTTATGAAATACAACCACATCACTTCTGATGCTTTTCAGAAGGTGCTGAAGGGACAGTGGAGAGATCTGGACCCCAGAGAACAAAAGAGTCAATTGTATAGGGGTTTTCTTATTTTTCTTTTGATGCCAAGACTGTAGAAAAACTGGCTGGTCCCTGCATTAATAAAAGCTTTGGAAAGGCAAAGCTGGAATTTGAAAGACTTAGGAAAAAATGCGATGAAGACTGCTTCTACACGAGACACACAAAGAGGATCAGAACTTTTAAGTTCAAAACAAATTACAATAATATAAGGAGGTGGAAGGGGAATTCTAGGAAATGCTTCATTTCGTTTAATGAAGTTTTGTTCCGTAAGTGCATACAGAGTTCAACTGTAATGGAAACATTTTCTGTATGTTTTCATTACTGGTACAGGTGAAAGAACACTCATTCCACTTACCCAACTATATGAAAAACAAAGCTTTCAGTTTTCAGAATATGACCAGCAAACATTTCTACACCAATAGCTTGTCTTGCACAATTCTTAATATATATATTTGTTGCATTCAGACAGATTCCCTTCAGACAGTCTAGAGAGGCATGAAGAAGCAGGTCAGAATCAATAAGAAATTTATATGTAGTAAGCCATAATCACAAATAGTCATACTAAAATTTTCCTTGAGAGTGTGATTTTTGAAGATACAGGGAAAAGAGAGTATAATGGCTTACACCATTTTTAATCCTTTCAGATCCCAGTCCTAGGCAGGTTAAGGCATTTAAAGCAGCCTTTTATCATTAAAAGCTTAGAAATCTAAAAGCAGACTGATATTAGGCTACTACATCATTGTAGATATTACTGCATAATCTTTCTGCCTGAAATGATTCTACCCAGCTTTCCCATTCTGTATGAAAGCGACATCTTTAGTTCCACTACAAATCTCCAGCAAGTTCCACAAAGCTGTTGTGTATAAATCTGAAGACAGATTTTGAAGACTATTTTTAGAATGTGTACAGGAATGAGCAGGGTTGGGGGGTGGGGGGCAGGGGGGGAGGCGAGAGGGGAAGAAAAATATTAAAAAAAAAAAAAGAAGAAAAAAGAAAAAACCTAGGTTTTTTTCAGTAAAAGATAATTTGATAAAAGTGAAGATGCTAAACCCACCTCCACCCTAGATTAATATCATCAGCCTGAGGAACACTGAGTGAACTTGGGAAGGTCTGAAGCTTGCTCAGAAAGGTCTTTATTCCCCCTAATTATAAAATTATGAAAATATGATTCCAAGTTCTGTAGGGAAAAAAGGAACAGGGTAAGACAAATCAGTAACTGGAATTTCGGCAGAAAGCTGTGTGCCTGGAGAGGCTTGTTTGGCTGTGAAAGCGCATTCTGTTTCAGAAAGAAGCCACTTTGATTTGGAGCAAAAAGTCCAGAGGGCCGCACCAAGGTCTCTCTCATCATTTCTATACAAAGTAGTCAAAGAAACACTGAAGACACAGGATAGACACATCCACTGCCAGGGAAGTACTGTTGGGCAGAGCAGCCTAACAATTGCTCTCTGGCTCCCTCAAATGAGCCCTGAGCACATTTAGAAGTGGCAGTTTTCTTGTTTTTTCTCCTCTTGCACTACATTTGATTTGCTATAAGGTATCTTTTATGTCCTTTAATTACCAAGTCACAGCACAATGCCTTCATGATTTCCACATCAGTGTAATTTTGCTTTGTAATTAGTAGAAGTTGCTTTTTCCCAAGAGATCCTTTCTGAAATCCACTTTAAATCCTGCAATAGATTGCAAAATGTGTCTTTCTAAAAATATTTGCAGCTATGGCATGTTGAACAGGTTGACCACACATGCTAATTAAAAATAATGGCATCCATGAAAACACATGTTTTGATGAACTGGCATAATGTGCAATGGGAACAGGCTAGGAAGGCAGCCAGGAAGAGGGACCACAACCACAACTGAAAAAGCTTTGAACTGCAAAGTGTCACTACAGTGCTGCATATAATTCCACTGATAGAAACCAGGTATACGAGTCAACAAAACTTCTCCATAGCTTTAAGAAAACAAACATAGATTGAAATGGAGCTAAGAGCTGTTAGGATTTCCTGCCCTCTTTCTCACATCCCATTACTAGTAGCCAGTGTGAGACAAATCAAATGACGTAATTGGGACCGCAAACCTGCAGCTCCTCTCCCACATCATTAGGTAAACCCTTTTTTCACTCTCTCCCACTTCATGTTGGCTCAAGCTAGGAGCTAATTTCTTATATCTTTCTTTATCTCTTTTCTGTTAAAAGACAGGCATACCTCTTAAATTGTTCAGTAATGAACAAACTCTTACCTTCCTTGTCCAAAGAAAGCAAATATAGATCATTGCCTTCATTTTACAGCAAGACTGCAAACGAGGCAAATCTAAATCTAAACCATGAAGTCCAAACACCCAGATGGACAGTATTAAATTCCTGTGGTTTGTTACACTTACTGATATCATTGCTATCTTCCCAGTAAATCCAGGCGTAAACTCCAAGAATGCTGACAGCTAATAATTTCCTGAGGACTATTTATTAACTGTGTAGCACCCTGGAAAAATGCATGTGTCAGAGCTCCTTTGGTAACCATTAAACATAAACGACAACAGCTTAATATTGATGCCCACACTGTGATGGCAGCAAGAGAGATCTTGAGATGGTCCAAGAGTTCTGGATCTAAATGCTACAAAACGCATGGGATTCTCTACCATTGAACTTATTCAAGGGATTGTTTTGTTTCTATTGTATACTTGTTAAAAATACTGTATAAAGCCACAAATAACACTGCTAAATTTATAAATTAAGACATTGATACCTGAAGAAATACCTGAATGGATTTTAAGACTAGAAAGCACCTTATAACCACCCAGTTTTGACTTCTGTACAGCACAGGACACGATAGTTCATCTGGCAATTCTTATATTACATAAAATCTGGGTAAGCAATATATATGAAATCTGATTTTTATTTGAAGACTTCAAAAGCTGTAATCTATCACCTCCCTTATTCCAGTGAGCAGAAATTTTCCCAGTTTAAAGTGATGTGTTTCTATGCAGATGTTTTTCTTTATTTTCCAGGCACTGGCTTTCACTACAGTATTGTCTGATAATGTTAGGAACCTGGGAGAAACCAGGATCAAATCATATATTCACCTTCTCTTGGGTGAACTTCTTAAATTGCCTCACTGTGGAGCAGATTTCCAGACATTAAATATACAGATGATCTTAAGGTCCTTTCCAACCCTAACTATTCTATGATTCCATGATTATATATATATATATGTATATATTTCACTTCTTTCCTAAACCATTTCCAATTTTTCAAAGTAAAATTATTCTTTCCTGTGCATAGGAATTGTGCATTATCTTCAACTACTTATCCCATTTATCCCTGTTGCACTGGACTGGCAGCCAGCAGGCTAAGAGCTCTCATCTCTTCTCTTTCCCTGATTGCTTCAATCTGATCTTTATACTGTGAGGATTTTAAAATGGAATAAAATTTCATACTCTTTCAGCTTTCATTCCCGTTTCCTCTCAGAAAAATTGCCTATTTTAACCCTAGGAGTAATAAGGAAAAATAGGAATTCTAACTTTGTGTTTTAGAATGTGTCTCCTTCCCTGATTTCCATGAACGGATAGGCAGATCTTTTGTGTGTATTTCAGGCTGGCAAGTTTAGTTTAACACTGATGCCTGTACAACTAGGATCTTAAAAGGTTTACACTGCGCAGTAAGGAACCCTTCAGAACTCCCACAGTCCTCAGATGCAGAACCTGCTACGGTGTAGTTGTATTAATAAGACACTCCTGAGCTGAGCTAATTAGTTGTGCTGAAAGGTAAGGCTGAGAAACTTGAACAGAGAACCACATACATACGAATATATTATTTCTGCATAATACAGGTAACAGTAATGCACTGTATGATACAGGCATGCCTATAGTGCTTCAAACCCATGCCTAGCTCTGTAAAGAGAGAGCTCTGCTCTTGCTGGCTTTCAAAGCCAACTGTCAAACAAAGCTGAAGGACTACACAGAGATTACATTTCCATCTGTCAAAAGGAAGATGCTTGTTTTATGTTAAATGGCATGCTTAAGAGGAAATGACCTTCCTTCCCTCTTCTTATGATACCTGTTAGCTCTTTCAGATTCTGCTACCGATTTGGGTCATAACAGTCTTCTGGCAGGTAGTGCAGCCAGGATGAGCACCCAACAAAACAGTCTCAAGGTTGTATAGTTATTCGTTGCAATTTGCCATTCAAGAAAGTGTTGCAACATTCTTAACTCTGTAGTAATTCTATGGCTACAGTAATGAGCTTGTACAGGTATAAAGGAACCAATTGCATCCCTGTTGTAAGACTGAAAAGTCTGGGGTAAAACACTGTTTCTGAGAAAAAGGTTTTAATGATGTATTGACACATCATACATCTAATGACATTTAAAAAAAATAAAAAAAATAAAAAAAGGAAAAGAAAAGTGGATATGTGCTTAATTTATTCTTTTGTGTCATATGTTTGGGACTCCCGAAAGCTGCATAGTATCATATTCAATACTTGATTTGAAAATCACATATGCAAAAAATAATGAAAAATATTCAAAATTAATTGCTCATGCTTTATGAACAAAGGGTAGTTTCCATGTGCACCTTGGGGCCCAACTTCTTAAATACTAAATTAATGTCCCTTTTGAGGACTACATATAAATATGTGCTTATGGAACTGCTTCCACTGAGAGCAATGGAACTGACTCACGCTTAAAGTTAATCTTGGACAACTGTCTCAAACAGGGATTCTTTTGTGAATGACAGCCTAACATTGAGATGAGTCCAGTGACTAGTAGCTACTCTTGGTTTGCAGTCATGAGAATCAGGCCCTTAGTCTGAATCACCCTGACCCCTGCAAAAATAGCAACTGGATGTGCAAATCAAAAGCACAGAAGTGATCAGTCAGAATAAATGAATTCTAAAAATACTGATTTACTGGAGGGAAAAAAAAAAAAGAAAGAAACAAACAAAAGGATTTCTAATATTAGCACCCAACAGTGAAAAATGCCCAATTCTATCAGTCAGTGCAATCAGACCTGTCTTCCCTGCACAGTCCCCTGAGGTAGGCTGCACTGTCCTCACTCCTCACTGCACCTACATATTGCAGTCTATAAGTCTGCAATACTTGCAAGTCTTTAAGATGACTCTTTTTTTGCCATTCTCCCAAATACATTGCTCTTAACCCTGAAAAAGGTTCATGCTTGAACTCTGAAGGTTTATTTGGCAGGATTTACTTTTGATTTCAAATAAATGTACATTCTGGGGACTTCCAGGATACTGTGTCTGTCAAGAAATGGAAACATAACAGATGCCACCAGCTTACTGGCAAAGAGAAGAGGTTCTGTCAAAACAGCATATTTATTTGGAATTAAGAATTAAATTTTAAATCTTGTTTTTTGACAACACTCATACCTTTGGCATTTACATTTCCAATGTTTATACTACTGTCTTAAGAACACTTAAGTAGAATCTTTATTTCCAAATAAGCTTTCATAACTTGGCAGGCTTATGCTCACTTTATAAATATAAGAACTTTAAATCCTTTTCCATATAAGCATATGTAATATTTCCTACCAAAAGTGCGTGACAGCCAAGAAGTTCAATTATTCGCAATCTATAAATTTGTGAAAGACAGCTCATCCAAAATAATGCATCAGCCCAGGCATAATTACAAATGTACATGTCCCAGAAAGCAAATAAATAAATACCCTCCAAGTATGAAATAGCAGCAACTTGCCAGGAAAATTATACTGTATGTTAAAATATCCCATAGGTTCATTGGAACAGAGCTGTGGTGAAAAATGACAGGAGACTTTTTTCTCCTAAGAGTGCCCACAGTTCTCTGCTGAGCTGGAAATCAGCAAAAAATGAGTGGGAGACAGACACCCCGAGTTGTCCTCTTTGCTGGTATGCATACAACAGTAGGGAGGAGGTTGCCAGGGAGGGTTCCTCTTGTCAGCAAGCATCTGTGGAATTGTCCAAAGATGCGCAACTCTGATGTAAGCATCTTGCCTTCTGCTTTGAAACACAGAGCAGAAACAGAATGAAAAAAAATCCCACAATACAAAGAAGTGTATTTTTCCAACAGATTCCTTCACTACGTGGTGCCACATGAAAGCCCACTGACTGCATGGGGGTAACTACAGAAGCAGATGCTATTCACTAAGAATGAGCACAGTGCTGGTTTAGCCCATATTTCTTTACTGTGAGGGTGGCGAGACACTGGCACAGATTGCCCAGAGAAGCTGCAGCTGTGCCATCCCTGGCAGTGCTCAAGGCCGGCCTGGATGGGGCTTGAAGCAACCCAGTCTAGTGGAACATATCCCTGCCTATGACAGGAGGTTGGAACTGGATGATCTTCAAGGTCCCTTCTGTGATTGTGATTCTATTATTTAACGCTTTGGATCGGTCAGCAGCAAAAGATTAGGTTCAGGCCTGAGCATTGGTTTAAGTATGCTGTTCATGACTCCCACTGGCTGCCAGCATGGCTGCTGCAGGGACGCTGCTTTGGAAGAAATGACCCTTGGCTGCCTGTGGGCAAACCAGAATCACACCACACCTGACTCATCTGGCCATGACAAAGCTGGGAGCGTGCTAAAGCACACAATGTCCTCACAACAGTCTTCTCTGGATTTTGGCTTGAGCCTGGTTGTTGTGCTGTTGAACCTGATTTCGACAACAGGGCTGGATTTTCTTAGAAAGCTTCCAATGGAAATAGTGTAACATGGACTCACACTGAAGCTAAGCATAATTTAAGACCATGTAAAATTAAATTCTACTGATAAGTCTAGTACAGTGTTAAAAGGCATTAGATTCTAATAAAAGCCTTAGGTAGCCTGTTGTCTTACATGCCTTGCTCACAAAGTGGAATATCCAAGGTTTCTTTAGGTATTTGGCTAGTCAGGGAGAAAAGCTTTGCTCTTCCAGCGGAAACACTCCCTGCTCTCAGTACTCCGAGTTCTGAATTTTTCACCTCAAATCAGTAACCTGTGAAGGAACCACATTCAAAAACTCATTGAGAGTTTAAAAAAACTTGAAAACTGCCTCGAGAGGACTTCGTGGGTTTACATCTTAAGTCACACCTCAACAGCAAGCGTCTGTTTTATTCAGCCTGAATGCATTCAAGCTCCTATCCCCATTTCTCAGGAGTGTTCACCAAAAGCCTCGCTAAGGTTAAGCTGGGAGGCCCTCTTCTGTCGAAATGAAGCACGTGTGATTTACTGTACAGAAGAGCACACAAAGCAGCACGGGTCTGTGAACTACTGATTAGGGCGGTCGGCTACAAGCCCTGAATTCTGCTATCACCTTGTCAGACCATTACTTCCAGGTTTGGGTGTCGGGGGGGGGTCTTTCCTCCACGACTACCTAAGCAAACCTGAAAAAATATCAGCATTACCCAGTGCCACCTCCCTCTCTGGCAGCTGCAGGAGAGCTCAGTTTCAACCCAATCTTCTTTCCTGTTCTCTCAGCCACACAGCTAGCTTGCTAAAGCAATTGCTGATACTGCAGGTTTGCATCTCCTCCAGCTGGGAAGGGAATCAAAGCCACTTCCCAGTTCACTCTTCCAGCCATTACACAAAATAAGGGCTGTCATCCGCCTCCATCCGAAAAAAGACTACGAATGTGTTGAGGAGATCAGAGAGGTGAAACATGTATTTTTACAGGTATTCTCATCACATCACACAGATTAGGACCCTCAAGACCTGTTCTGCTTAGAGGCTGGCTCCTGGCAATGTTTAGGATGGAGCTGGAGAAAGAGACTTTTGAAGTGGGACAGGTCAGCCCAGTGCACCACACTGGGGAATAGGGAAAGCTCTCCACATTAGTTGAAAATTCCATTTCAGACTTGACTTTCTTTTTTTTCACTCTCAGAAGTAAAGATTTAACCCAAAACACTCAGTTTTGTTGCCTCCTCTTTCCTGACTTTGCTGAAAATCAGTACTACCTTCATTTAAGGGAGTTACATTATTACTAACCTGAAGCTTTTGTACAAAGCTGTTCATGGAAAGCAGCTCAGTATTTAAAGGTTTTGCTTATTACCTTTTTTTATACTAGCTAGAAAGAAACTGCATAGATTTTTTTCATCACTGTTGTAATGATAAGCTAGTTTTCTCAAAAATTTTGTGTCCTACTGTTGCTGTAGCACTCTCAATTCTTTGCATGTAGACAACAGTATGAATCCTCACACTGACTTTAGCAGACAGTTTTTCAAGTCTGAATTCTGCTTACCTACATGTAACTGTGGCCCACATTTTGGGCTACTGGAAAGAAAAGACCTCATTGTGTAGACTTAAAAGCAGTACAATTATTGTTACATGGCAAAGTATGACTATTTTGATTACTCGTAGGGTCTTTTCATAGTGAGATAATCTACCTCTTTTTAATAGTAACAATGCAGCTGTAGTTCAGTCTCTCCTATTGATGAGCACATTTGTAATCACCTGCAAATGCTGAAAAGGGAGACATGGCTGTACCAAATCATCAGATAGCCAAATATATGTGGCATGCTTCTGGTTCAGTTGATGAAATAACACCATGCCAAAATAATATTTTATAATAATTTTAAAAGTGTATTTTGTTTAGTAATGTCAAAGTATTTACTGAGTAGGAATTAAGGCTTACAACATCTGCATGAGGTTGATATTATAGTACGAAACTGATATGTAATTTGAAGTCAAGATAAATACAGTCAACCTGATGGGCTCAAAGTCTGAAACTCAGCCACTCTCAGGGCCCTGAGCACACTCCCTCCCTCTTGATGGTTTGGCTGCCTGAGCTAAGACCCAACCTTGACAAGCAGTTGTCAGTCATTGAAACAGCTATAAAGAAAGAGCTCTCTGAGAAAACACCGGAAGAATCCTCACCAGGAACTCTCACCTTTTCTTGCAAGATGCATTTAAGTGGAGGCTCAACCTTGGTCCTGTTGCAGGGCCACATGTGTTTTTATTCTCAAGTCTCTCTGATTGTGACTCCGACCCTGACCCAGCAAATTCTAGGCTTGACCTCAGATTTGCCTCATCTCTGCAGACCTGTTGGGCTCCTAGTGGACCTCAGCTGACCCTGTTAGGATCATGGACATGCACTGCTCTACTGGCTTGGGTCTTGTCGGCTGCACCCTGACAGTCGCTAGCAGGACCAACTGAATGAACCAAACATCCAATTTTAACTGCTGAGCAACATGCCTTACCGACACATTTACACACATTTCAACATAAAAATAGACTTACAAAAATGGTATAGGAAACTAAAACATAAATTATCATAATTTTAAAAGAAAAAATTGTTGTATTTCCAAAATGTTAGGTGTTTAAGAAACCTTTTTTTTTTTTTTATGGCAACAGCAAAAGCATTTTGACAGTAGTAATATGTCTTCTTACTGTAGTTCTAATTACAGTAAGAACTTCCAGCATGCTTTGCCGCATGTATTCAACAGGGCTATTACACCCTTTAGCTTATTAACCCCCCAAAAAAAATCCCAAAAATCACATACCATGAGCCTCTCACTAATCTCAAATAATGCCATAATAGTAGTAGCCATCCTCAAAAGGAATGCTTCTTAGTTGACTTTGCAGATAGAATACTCAAAGGACTGTTCATCCTGGAGAAGAGAAGGCTGCGTGGAGACCTCACAGCAGCCTACCAGTATCTGAAGGGGGCCTATAAGGATGCTGGGGAGGGACTCTTCATTAAGGACTATAGTGATAGGACAAGGGGTAATGGGTTAAAACTTAAACAGGTGAAGTTTAGATTGGATATAAGGAGGAAGTTCTTTCCTATGAGAGTGGTGAGGCACTGGAATGGGTTTCCCAGGGAAGTTGTGAATGCTCCATCCCTGCTGGTGTTTAAGGCCAGGTTGGACAGAGCCTTGGGTGACATGGTTTAGTGTGAGGTGTCCCTGCTTATGGCAGGAGGGTTGGAACTAAGGTCCTTTCCAACCCTAACTATTCTATGATTCTAAGCTGCATGTTTAACTGATGCATTTAAGGAAACCAGATCATTTTCTTTCAGCATATTTGAGCTCTTTTATTGGTGGAAGCACTCGCAAATATCACAAATAGATGGAGATATTTAAAAGAAATTAATTTAAGAAAACAAAACCAAATATTTTTAAACCCATACAAAACATGCTAATATGGTTGCAAAGTGTAAATGTGGATAATGTCTGTGTGGAAATTATCCGAATTGCACAATTCAATCAAGCTATCTCTAGATTCAAAATCATCCTTAAAATATATATGTACTCTTTAAATTCTTTCACCATTAGCTCATTAAGCTCCAAATATAAACTTACATAAATAAATATACTTCACATTTCAACTCCCCACTCTCATCTCCTCTCCCAAATACGCACAATCCTTATCCTTGCAAAAATGCATGCAGTTAAGAAATAACCTGTGGGAAGTTACACTAGTTTCAATTCAAGTTCTCATTCATATGTCTTACAAGACTTATAAGAACATATAAGGGGAATACAGGGTCTGTGTATAGACTATATGCAAGACTAGCATTCAGCGCAAGTAGTTACAATGACTGCTCTGTGCCCTGCTGTCCTGGTCTGAACATCTCTCCTCTTCACATGCTCCACAGTAAGTGTGCCTTGGGGAGATTTCAGAGTGCTGGATGAGCCCGGGAGACCTGTTCACTGGTGAGAAAATAATTTGAACTAATTCAAAATCTTGCTGGCTTGCTCTCTTTGTCAAAGGCCAGCCTTGCCTCTGCAGATACACTGCCTGTAGAAATACTTAAAAATCCAGCCCTTGCCAGTCCTTTGACATGCAGTTATCTAATAGCATGAGCTATTGAAAACAGATAGAAGTCCATTTTCAGACTAAAGTGATCTGTGTGCCCAGGTGTTGAAGAGCTGACATTTAAAATGCTGTGCAAGTGGAGGCTGGCAATGTGACATTTCTGAATTCGCTTCAGCACCTGATCATTAGCAAATATCACAATGCAGCACTGAGAGTTGCAATTGGAGGGTCACATTATTTTTGGAGCACAGAGTGGTTTAAAAAGGTCTATTTCAATTTGCCAAGTACTGATACAACGCCCTGCTGTGTCTGACTAAACATGTTACACTCTGCCTCACCCACCATAAACTATGCAATCTGAAATATCTGCTGAGTAGCAGTACAACAAACGTCATTAACTAAATACCAGTGAACCAACAGTAACCACATAGTGGCATCAAGGACATTTATTCCCTGATTCATATTGAGATGAAGACTGCAAAACTCAGCAACCACAGTGTCGCAATTTTTGGTGAAAGATGGTTGCTACTTTATGACTAAAAACCACAGAGGCATTAATGTTCAACAGCTGTTTAACTGAACAGCAGCATCCTGTTCAACATCTTCATTAATGATCTGAATGATAGGGCAGTAACCTCAGTGTAACCTCAGCAAGTCTGCAGATAACAGAAGAGGGAGAAGAGTTGGGTTGACCTGCCATTCATAGGGACCTTGACAGTCTGGAGAAATGGGCTGACAGGAATCTCACGAAGTTCAAAATGGAGAAATTCAAAGTCTCTGCATCTGTGGAGAAACAATCCCATGCACCAGTACATGCTAAGGTATACCCAGATTCAAAGCAGCTTGGCAGAAAATGATCTGGTGATACTGGTGGACACCAAGCAATGTATCCTTGCTCCAAAGAAGGCAAATGGTATCCTCAGCTACATTAGACAATGTACTGACAGCAGGATGAGGGACGTGAGCCTTCCTTTCTACTCACCACTGGTGAGGCCACACCTGGAGTACAGCTAACAACCACCAGAGTCTTTGGAGAAGTCTCTGTCCATGACAAATTGACACACTGGAGCCATAGTCTCCATTTGTCCCTGAAGCAGGAGTATAGTGATGTGTATCCTATATTATCTCACCTTGCACCTAGACAGTACCTCTAAGTAGTCCCTGAGGCATCTAGAATGCTTCTGCTGATGGCTGCCTTGTAGATGTATAAATAGAGTTTATCAGACCATCGGACAGATTGAGGGCTGCTGCAGAGCACAGACATACCTGTTCTGCATTATTCAGCTTTTACTAGTAGGAACTCTGATTTAAAGAGTGCCATGGCCTGTTTGTGTCACTGCCAAGTATTTATCCTTCTGTAATGAATCTATCATTTAATATAGAATCACAGAATAATTTAAGTCAAATGGGACCTTTGGAAGCCATCTGATCCACATCATTATTGTAATATTTCAAGGAACAGGGATCCCACAGCTTCTCCAAGCAACCTGTTCTAATATTTGATCACCCTAACTGTAAAGAAACCTTTCCTTGTATCCAGTAAGAATTTCCCCTGTTAAAACTTGAACTTCCCCTGTTAAAACTTGAACCCATTGCCTCTTTTTTTCACCATACACTGTGAGGAAGACTATGGGTCCATCTTCTCCATACATAATCATTAGGTTGTTGAACACAATTCCACTGTTGGCTTCTCTTCTCCAGACCAAAAAATCCGAACTCTCACAGCCTCTTCATTATATAGTCATTGTGCTTTTCTTTTTTTCCCCTGTGTCGTGGCACAGCAACGTATGTCCTTTGCTCACTGAAGATACTGAAGTAATATTTCATTAACCATATTTATTGATGGTGCAAACCTGGCTAAGTCAATACTCAACTCTATTGACTAGCCCAAGGGCTCAAGGATTGCTATCATGTGTAGTAAAGGCAGAAACCATTTCTAAAGGCCCAATCCAGAATGTATTGAAATCAGAGTAAAAACTCTTGGCTTTTACTCAAGACACTCCTGTTTTCAGACCCTTTACAACTTTTTTCACAATGGAACCATAGCACGCATTACGCCCTCCCTCCATCACACACAAGGGACTTCTCCTATAGCTATTTGGTGCATAAGTGACTGCCATCCTGTGTACAAGCCAGTAGTGGCAGAGCTGGCAGCATACTATCTGTTGGACCAGAGTGGAAATTTAGGGCACTGTATTGTACAGATGGCAACCAAGGGCTACACTTCTAGCAAACAGATATCTTTGCCTTAGTGAATGTGTATGATGTGGAAGGACAAACCAGAGTGCCTCTCTGATGGAGCAAGCATGCTGCACCGGTCTTTACTTAGATGAATTCCTTTGACTTCATCTGAAATTTGCTTAAGTAAAGACTAAAAAATATCTTGGAATTTGACTATTGCATCTTATTTGCTTTCAAGAAGATGGTGATGGTAAAAATAATGATGAGAATTTACATATAGAACAATACTGCACTTCAGAAATTTCTCGTGCTTTTAAGGGATTTGGGTAAGTGAAAAGAGAACCTGAAATGAGAGCAGGCTTTTGCCCACAGTGCATTTATTTTTTTTTAGTGCTTTCACCAGCCTAGAGAACATTAAAATTGTACTTTTGTCATGACTCTCACAGAAGCGTCCCTGCTTCTTATGTTTTGTTTTGCTTTGGTTGTTGTGTGAACCGTTGTTTTGGGGTTTGTTTTGGTTTGGGGTTTTTTTTGTTGTTGTTTTATTGGTTTTTTTTTCTATAACCATGACTTCTGTTATCTTGGGATTTTAGCATGTGGGTGGATGGATGTGACAGTAAGCAGCTGAATCAGTTCAATGAGAACTCTGTGAGCTGCCAAACTAAACCATGAACCCAGCAGGAAGTTATGCAAGAACAGAAAATTTCCTCTTTAAACTAGGACAACCTGGCAATTGCCTAAAATTAATGCTACATCTGTTCTTAAGCCCTATCACTCAGAGGTATCATTCAGGCACCAAGTGATAAGTAGCACTGAATCACTCAGAGGCGACAGACACTCAAATAGTTTCATGATAAGAGCTACTATAGCCATAGTACATTGGAGACTGCAGGTGTATTTGCTTCAGCACTTAAACCCACTGTACTCAAACGCAAAATTGGCATCCAGCTCTTCAGTACCCACTCAAAAACATGAATACTACCCTTCATTTTTCTGAAGGTAGATGAGACTGCTACTGACAGGCTCTTCTAAGAAATTCAATCACATTAAAGATTTTTTTGAAGTAGTATATGCTGCACGAGAAAGGCAGCAGGAAAATAGTAAATCTGTAAATTTTTTACACTAATGACATTATTTTTATGTTCATCTTCAAGCAGAGATTGAGAAAGAATTCATCTAGAAGAATTCATCATTTGGGCAAATTTTCATATACCATATACTGATTAAAAACCAATTAAAAGCTTATCTTTGTGTTAACAAAGGATATTCTGGACAAGGAATCCAGAATTTTTTGAGAATAAACAGAATAAATAGCCAAATGCTATGATGCTTACTCTGCCTCTTTGGTTTACAATATGAGAGCAGAATTCCCATCAGATTTGAGGGTGGGTTTTTTTTTCATTCTTGTATGCTGGAAATACAACGAGAACAACTCTTCTTTTGTATCCAAACAAGCTCATGTTTGAAACAAACAAAGCCATATAATTACAGGAATAAAACTTAACACATTTTTGAACTTCAAAACCAATTTGCATCTCATATCCAATACATTTAGGGTGAATGCTTCACTTTTTCTGCTCTGCAAACAGAAAATAATATACCTTTAACTGCAGAAGAAAACACAGAAAAAACAGAATAATATGTTACCATAAATACAGGTGATAATCTACCTCTTAAAGTCTGTAGGTGAAAAGAAAAAAAAATCCACTTTGCTGAATTTCTCATCCTTGTTTTTAATACTTTTCAACTATTAAAGTATTCACTCTCCTGAAACTCACTTTGAAAAATCATATTGCAGGACTGAGGCTTTAGTTTGAAAGCAACCTAGCAGACATAATCAAATATCTTTCATTCATGAGTGGTTATTTTGGATCTCCCTCAGATTAGGGACCAGGTGTCCAGGCCAGAAGGATTTTATTTTCCATTAAAAAATAAATAAACAAACAAGTAATTGTAAGAGATACAAAACTGGGAATAACACTGCAAGTTAAAAAATCCTGTGCCTCAGCAAAACCTGTGTAATTTCTAGAGCTTTGTCTGAGCAAGGATTTAGTTATAAATGTCTGCATGTTCATTTCATTCTTCACAGTTCTTCACATGATCTAAAAGGATATGGACACTGAAAGGACAGAGACCTAGTAGAACCAGAAGATTATTTTGTCTTCTGTAGCATCTTGAAGAGGTATGGGAGTCATAAATCAGGATGGCAAAAAAGACATTTTCTACTCTTGAAATTAATGGCAAATGGCTTTTCCGGATGCAATCTCCTGTGCATCCTTAATTCCTATCTCTTCTGACAATATAAAAAAAGCTGGAATAACAGGTTACTTGGAGTTTCTGAGTATGAACTGCAAAACAACACAGCTGGATTGTTAAGAGACACCTCATCTACCCCATTTACGATCTGCAGATCCATCTCATTTGGTGGCACAATTCATCAGAAGCATCTAAAATGCTGCAAAAAAGCCTTACTGTTCTTCACACTGGCATAGGCTGCTTCCCTCCCTCATTTCTATGGTAACATCACCTCTTGTATACATGGGAAAAGTCACGTTCTCACATTATTAGCTGCACTTTCAGCCAGTATTCAAACACACTTCACTCACTGCTGGAAACATGGAGGAGAAACTCAGCATCAATTCAACAGCCAGATCTCCACAGGTCATGATGTTTCTACCACTGAAACCATACCTTCAAAAAACAGTAAAGCTTGAGAGATGTTTTCTCTCTGGGAGAGTGATTCACAGTGTAGGCGACACTGATCACCAGCCATATCAGCCATTTCCTGGCAGGTAACAACCTACTTGGAGAATCAAGGGCCAGAGGCAAATTGAGCCAGTCCCTAGCTGTTAGGAGATGCCTATCCCAGACACCAAAATGTCACTATAAATCAAGACAAATTATTAGCTGAAAAAAAATTAACATAAGTGCTGTCTTTTCCCATTTCTTTCCCTTAATGTTTCTCTAAGTGATTTTCTAGCTATTAAGGATTGACCTAGTAATTCCTGACAAAACAAAGCAGAGTGATAACGCACATCAAATTTTCAGCTTGCCCTGAAGTTACTATGGCTCTCTTGGATGACAGCACTTTCCACTATCAAGGCTTTAGTGTGCCATCTGGTGGATTTTCAGAATTTGGTACATTTTGTTTCTCTACAAACCCAGTGATACAGAGATGCCTGATTCACTGACAGGAGCATCTACCTTCTTTGGCCACTGACAGTACCCATCATCTCATCCTGTATTTGCTTACATCAAATTTTTGCCTGAGGTTAATAACATAACTCTTCCTGTATTTCCAGTCAAATGAGTTTTTACTCCTGTAACTATTGTAACTTTAGCTAATCCCTTATTAACTAGTCTCTTAATCAATTTTATATGTAATTGAATGATGGCTTTCTCAAAAAAAAACTTCCACAAAACTAACCTAACACAATTCCGTATTTAGGTCCACAACTTGAGGCCCTTAATTACATTTATACGCTTAATTATCAATGACCAAACATGCTAGGATTAGTCTCTATTTGGGATGAGAGTCAAAGATAGTGAAGCAAACCATACAACTTCAAACAAAACTGAGAGTTTCAGTACTGATTCTTCATTCTAAGTACCAAAGCAATAAGCATCATTAAAAATACTGTAGGATTTTATGACACCACATGAAAAACGTGAAGCCAGCTAAAATATTGGGGGGGGGGGAGGGGGGGGAGGGGGAAGGCATTAGTTTTTTACTGTATTGAGCCTTTCTTTGTATATGTGAGGCATTTCTTCATTTCTCTTTTTTATAGAGCACAAGTTGTATGATGAGGAACCTGGGATAGATTCAGTTTCAAACCACACTGAGTCCTTTGAGCACACAGCCCTAAGAAGGGGTGTATCTTCTACTCCAGAATAGTACCACAGGCACTCTTCCACTCTGCACAAAAAGCTTTATATACCATCACAGCTAAGACTTCCAGGGTTTTAATGCTGGATGGAGGCTGCCCTCTGAATGACTGAGCTGCAACTGACACTAAAGAGCATGAATGGGTAGGTGGATGAAGATTCTACCCAACATAAGATGTCAGTTCAGAGACCTGGATTGAGGATGGCAATGACTGCATGGGAATAAAAGAAAACACCAGCTGAGAGATGCTGGATAGGTGGCTGATTCTCCTTACTGGAGTCTGGCTTTCCATAAAGAGAAAACAAGACAAATACAGATAAAACAGAAAGGAGAAGAATAGTAGTGACTGAAAATGCAGCTTTTGGTTTTGGTCCCAGTTGTTACTGGCAACCTGACTGCAAGACAGAAACAGGCTCAGCACGCTTTTATCAGCCACTGTGAGACGTGGCAAATGTACGAACGCTGTGCTGTTTTAGACATTGATTTTAGCTGCCTTTTTGGACACCGGCTGTCTGCCTCATCAGCCGAGACAGACTTTTTAAACTGAAAACTAACATCGTGAAGTAGAAAGAAGATAAACAACCAGGGAAGAAAAAGAAGGCAAAAAATAAATGTGGTGATATCAGGATTTAAGTGTTAAAATCTGGGTTGTTTTAAGAACTGAACTGTTACTTGGTGAAGTAGCATCTGGATTGAGATTGTTCCCTTTCATCAGAACATCTTTTACAACCATGTAGTGCAGACCCAAGTCATATGATGGGTCTGAAGTCTCCAGAAGACTGCAAGACAATGCTGCTTTTGGTCCAGATGATAGGCTTTGTTGCATCAGCAAGCAGTGTGACCTGACAGGTGTGGGCTCACAGAGAAAACCAGCTGGTGCTGGGACCAGGTACCTACAACGAAAGAGTTTCAAGAAGCCTATTGTGCATTAGGTCTGGCCTGACCCCATAGACTTAATAACCATTAGGATTTAAAGCTCATTCTCCAGATTACTTTAGCTTGGATGAAAATCTGGAAGTCCCAAGTGTACTTTACAATGAAATCCAAAGCACAGTAGCAGGGATAAATGGAGATTCAATTATAAAGTGCAGAGCTGATCTCTGTAGAGAGTTTTCTGGGGACAGAAGTCCATGAGGACAACTCCAGATTGGTACAGTAGCAGAAAGAGGGAGCCCTTTGGCACCACCTTGCCCAACCTGCGTACAGGGAGGACACAAATCCACATTTTTGTTCATGTTGTCTTTCTGTCTTACTCTGAGTATTTCTTGAGGGAGCATAGTCAGGTTTTTGTTACCCTGAATAAATCTGAGTGTAGCCTTTAGTGTATTATATGTTCTCACTGCAAATCAAATCCACTCATAGATATGGGTTATAAAATGTATATTTCATTTAAGAGTAGAAGTGCAGGCAGTTATTGCATAAGGTCTTTAACTGAGATTGAAAGCACAACGCAAAGTTTAAGTATGATCTAAATAGATAAAAAATACTGGCAGAAAACTGAAAGCATAAAACATACAATTAATTTCAATCAACATTAAATACCTTGGAGGATTAAAGCCACAAGGGAATACAAATTACATTAGGTTAAGACATTATTCCTTTAATTTTGCAAGTTCAGTATGACATCTGAAAGCCATTTTTATGTCAGTTCTTTCACACTAATCCAACTTTACTTGCACTAAAGTACTACAAATTATACCATTTGTTCTACCTGTGAAAACTAACAACATCCTGTCTTCATGGTACACCCAGTCAAAGAAAACCTTCTGGTGACGTAGTACTTGAGTAGTTTCAAAGGCTTTTGCATCACGTAACATTTTATAGGAAGTTCAAGGACTTCTGACATAAGGCTTGTTTTTACAGACCAACAGTGTTCCTGAAGCCTCCACAGCATAAAAGGAATTTTAGCACCCTTAATACATTTATATAATTATTTTTATAACTCTGCATGTGGATACAATAAGTTTCAAAGTGCACATTTACTAAAACAAGATAAGCTGATGTAAATTTGAATTAAATCAAAGAAACCTTTGGTACCAATATCTCAATACCTTTTCAAGGTTTTGCATCAGTTCAATGAGTTCAAAATAAAATCTTAAGACAATACTGTGCAGTTTTGTGCTCGTAAGCTCATTTGGTTACAAGTCAATAAGCTTCCTTTTTTTCCCTATTACTGCGCCTCACTTTGTATGTCATGGCAGTGTGTAGTGCACCAGCACCTCTTTTTGTGACTTTTGTAAGTTTCATCTTTCTTCTATCTTCTAGTATGTGGTTAGTAAGTGTCACAAAACTTCTCATTATACGCACAAATTAAGATACACGGCCTACTAACAGAAAACAAGTTCTGCATTTAAAATTGCCATACATGAAGAACACCATTTAAGGCAATCTGACATCGTATCTTTTGTCTAAAATACCAAATATTTGATTTAAATTTATGACGACACCGTAACACAGCCTTTTGTCTAAACCACCAAATGTTTGTTCATGGGGAAAATGACGTGAGGAGGAGTCATTAGATGCAGAAATCATACACGATCACAGAATGGTTTGGGTTGGGAAGGATGTTAAAGCTCATCTAGCCCCAACCCACCTGACATGGGCACGGACACCTTCCAGTGGCCCAGGTTGCTCAAAGCCCCATCCAACTTGAACAGCGCCAGGCATGGGGCAGCCACAGCCTCTCTGGGCAACCTGTGCCAATGCCTCACAGTAAACAACTTCTTCCTTATTTTCTATCTAAATCAGCTGAACGAAGAACATTACCAACGCTGTTCGTGTAGGTATAAGCTGAAGAGTGGTCTGAGCCACTGTATGTACGGATTACGGCGACGCACCGTCGCTCCGCGTTACCCCCCGGCCCCGCCGCCAAGGCCGCACTGCCGGCGCTCGGACCCCGGCGCTTCCGCCCGCCCGCATCGGAAACCCGTCCCCCTCCACACCGCCATTCTGCGCCGCCGGACGTTACGTGACGCCGTATCGGTGCGCCGCGGCGTGTGCGGGCGCTGCCGCCGCCTGCCCGCAGCATGGCCGTGTCGGGGCCGCCGCCGCCCGCCGCCGCCGTCCCGTCGTTTGCCGTGGCCTGCGGCCTGGTGTGGCAGCGTTATTCGTGCCTCGTGGTGGCCCCGCACCGCAGGCACGTCGCGCTGGCGCCGCGCTACCTGGGCCGCAAGCGCACCGGCATCCGCGCCCAGCTGGACGCCGAGCTCCTGCGGTACTCGGAGAGGTGCGGGCAGGGACGGGGCTTGGCTCGGAGGAGCCCGCGGCCCGCCTGACCTCCCCCGGGCCGGTGGTGGGTGGCTGCGACTTAAAGGTGCCCCCTCTTTTCTTACAGCCTTCAGGGTGTGCCGGTGGCTTACGACAACATCAAAGTGGTGGGCGAGCTCGGGGACATTTACGATGACCAAGGATTCATCCACCTGAACATCGAGGCTGATTTCGTGGTCTTCAGCCCCAAGGAAGGGAAGAAACTGGTGGTATGTAAACGTGTTGGCATCTCACGGGGCTGCTTTTGTTTTAAATAAGCGTGGCTTATCTCCATCGTCGTCAGAGGTCTGAGACTTCGGTGGACTTATGTTTTAGTTTATGTTAGTAATTTATTGTATAGCTTACAGTAGTTTATTAGCAGTTTGTAGTAGTAGTATTTATTTTAATCTGAATTGCCTGTCCCTATATGTGTTAAATACATATATGTTAAGAAAAAATACAGAAAATACATACATTGTGGGAAGAATGTAGGAGGTTTTGTTATGAGCACGCTATAGGCAGAACGGAAAGTCTGTAGGGCATGGGGTTCCAGGATGTGGGCCCCAGCCAAGGGAGTTTGCGGTCGGTGATAGGAACATTTATACACAGTGTGTTACACAGGTGAGTTTATGTAACTGCAAAGCTTGAACGAATGCGCCAGAGGCAAAGTTAAGAAGTTCATTCGTGAGCAAGACTCAGAGCCTATGACCACCAGAGACCCTCCGAGAGCTGCCAAAGGGGAGGGCTTTGGGTTTGCAGAAAATGTAAATCATTTCTCAGAAGAGGGCGGGCATAATCAGGAAACGAAGCCTACAAAGATGTATAAACTGTAAATATCCACTGGGCAGGTGTGCTCATCTGTCCATAGGTGATGCACCCACAGTGCTGCTATTAAAGGGCTCTTTGCTTCACAGTTTCTGTCTGTGAAATTTTGGTTGCTGAGCAGGTTTCTCACATACATGTTATGACAATACTGTATCATAAGGATTAATTATTATACCAGATCATAATTCTGGATATCACTGATACTGATGCTTCTTTCTGAAGAGCAGATAATTATCAAACAACTTTGCTTGTTCTTAATAGTGGCAGGAATGTTTAGGATGTTCTCACAAGTTTAGTTCCTCAAGTTCAAGAGCAGTACATAAAACTGAAGCCTGCCTTGCCATAAAAGGAAACGTATGGCTCTCTAAACAGCTGTAAGCTTGTTAATGTCCTTGCATCAGTACTTGGGGAAAAATAAGTTGGCAGTTGGCTTACCTTCCTTGTTGTGTCATACCTTTCGCAGCATAGCTTGTGTGTTTCTAAATGTGATTAAGAAGTGAATGTGTGCTCTTACTCAAAAGAGGATGAGAAAACCCTCAGTGTCTTTCATTCATCTTTGAGGAAAACAAAGGTCAATGACATTCAACATGTAAATGTGGCAGAAACCTCATGAATGAAGAACTTAAAAGCTGTGTTGTCTGCATCTTTAGCTGCCAAGTAGTTCTGTGCCATCGTGAAGGCTGTTAGAGGCAAGTAAATCAGACATAAAATGCTCTAAAGCACAGTTGATGGCTGTAGGAAAGAGTTACCTGTTCTATTCAGGTACTCACTATGGCTAAATCCCCCGTTTTGATTTTTTTTATCTTGCAGGTAGAGGTTAATTCTATTTTTGGAGGAATCATATGAAGAGTATATAGGAATAGCTTTGATTTTAGTGAAAAGAGTTAACTTACTTGTTAGATAAACTGATTTTGTAAGTTGTGCATCAACTTTTGTTGAGAAGTGTCCATATAGGGAACTAAATATATACCACGTGATCTTTACTATAGCTTCATATGATGTTCTTTTTCCTTTTTAGGGTGTAATTAATAAAGTGGCCCCTAGTCATATTGGCTGCCTGATACACGGATGCTTCAATGCTTCTATCCCTAAACCTGAACAAATGTCAGTTGCACAGTGGCAAGACCTGGGGTTAAAAATAGGCGATGAACTGAAATTTCAAGTACTGCACTTAGATTCTGATGCAGCTGGGGTGTTCTTCATTCGAGGAGGACTCACTAAAAGCCGGTATTGTGCCCTGCTAATGAGTATTTTTAATTGTTGTAATGGGTTTGTTACAAGCTCAATGATTTGACTATCATAATCTTTAAGCTTTCCTTTGTTTTACACAAGCACATACCTATATATAGCCTGCGTTAGTTATATTAAACTAAACCTTCTAGTGTGAAAGACTCAAGCAAGTTTTCTCTGGAAAAATATAAGTAGGTACATTTTTAGCTTTAAAAATCTGAGTATGCTGACCTGTGAACTGTTGACTGCATAAATGTAAATACATGACCAAAATAGCACCCCCAAATGTCTAGAGCAGCTGTGCTTATGAGAAGCTTAGGCCATTCAAGGGGAGCAGTCCGGTTTCTTGACACAGCGTTCATGTACGTATTAACACACACATGCACGCACACACATCAGATAACTACAAACAGCTATAGTTGTGTGACTTAAATGCCTGCTGAAACATTAGAATATCAATGATGATACAAGATAATGCATCTGTTTCCTGTTTTCACTCATGCCTCTGTAAATTTTCAGAACAGTTTGCTAAAAATTTTAATAATGCTATCTTTAAAAGAGATCAGATTTATATTTTTTTAGGTGGTCATTTGCTGAGCAATTTTTTTTTTCTATTAATCATAGAATAGTTAGGGTTGGAAGGACCGTAAGATCATCTAGTTCCAAACCCCTTGCCATGGGCAGGGGCACCTTTCACTAGACCGTCACCCAAGGCTCTGTCGAACCTTGCCTTGGAACCCTGCCGAGGATGGAGCATTATCACTTCTTTTGACCTGTTTCAATGCCTCACCACCCTCACAGTAAAGAACTTCTTTCTTATATCTAACCTAAACTTCCCTTGTTTAAATTTAAACCCATTACTCCTCTTCCTGTCACTACAGTCCCTGATAAAGAGTCCCAGTGTAGTTGTTTTTAATTAAATGTACCGTTTGTCTACTACTGAAAAAATCATAACTTTTTTTCTTCAGTTTTCTTAATCTGAAAGGCTGCTCTAGACTATTTCAGTGAATTTACAATCAAACTTAATGCTTCTGTCCTCAGTGCCTCTGAGGACATCCCCTCCTCCATGGTTTTTAACTTTTTTCTCCAGTGCTCTGTTGCAGGGTACCTGCTTTTTTTGTTGTTGTTGTTGTTTTGTTTTATTTTATTTTGTTTTGTTTGGGGTTTTTTCTTCTTTTTTTGACTTTTCTGGCATCACCTTTGTTTTAACTACAGACTTCAGCAAGGCAACTAACTGCTTGGTAAAACAAGCACTCTTGTGTTTTATGAACAGGCTGTTGGTTGTGCGTGCTTGTGAATAACTTAAGAAGCTTTACTACACAATGTGTAATTATGAATTAGTTGATGAAGGAGTACAAGAAAAAAGGAAAAATCAAAATGGTCTGTACAGCATATATTAGAGGAGTGTTAAATTTGAAAGAAAATACCAGTTCTGTGGTAAAAAGGAAGCTATTCAAGTGATAGAAATTACCCTAAAAGTAGTAAATCAGCTTTATGATTTTCTGTAATTAAAGTATCGTGTTCTCTCTCTGTTGCTGTTTTTAGCAAATACTTATGTTTTATCTACTTGGTGTATATATTGTGCTCTAGCAAATTTTGACATTGGACTGTGCGTGATGAACTTAAATGTCTCCACATCAATTTATTTTGTATATTTCTTTACAGCATGAAGCCCAAAAAATCTGAGGCTGTCACTGACAGTACAAATGGAGATGAAACTCAAAAGCTTGACCGCCAGGAAAATAGCATGAATGACTCTGGGGAAGGTAACGTTACAGAGGAGCCACTTGGTGAGACTAATAACACTGAGAAGGAAAATGCGGAAGAGCAAAGTGTCAGTGCCGTGAATGGATTATGTGATGATAAAAACAAGAAGAAGAAGAAAAAGAAAACGCATAAGCAAGAAGAACAGGAATATGTGTTGCCTACCACTGACTCCAGTAGTTTTCAAAGTGACCATAAAAAGTCAAACAAAAAGAAAAGAAAGCTCTTCAGTGAAGTTGAAGAAAGTGAATTATCTCAGCTGTCACAAGAACCCAAGCTAAAAAAGCTAAAAAAGGGACTACAGTCTCAAGTGCCTTTCCTGAATGAGAGTTCAGATGTTTTTGATAAGCTTCTGCCACATAGCAAGAAGAAGGTTAAAAAGTAAAATTGTGTTTTGTCCTCTATATTGCTAGTTAAATCAAAGTAACTGTCAGGTGATCTAGAGAAAACACATGCTGGTATTTTTCCTGTTTTAACAGTAGGTTGTCAACAAAGCCAATAATCACATTTGTCTGTGGTTGTTCATCTTTTGTCTGTATTCTGAAAAATGTAGTTCCAACTTAATCAACTATTGTAAGTTTCTAAAGCAAGGACAGCTTCTGTGTTGTGTTATAAATATTTTGATTCTGCAAACATTTTTTCAGTGTATTGAATCCTTTGGCAGGAGAGCAAGTGCTCTTAGAAGAAAGTATTTTTAGCTGTTATTAAAACAATTGTTCTGCACTTTGTGAAGCCTGCAGTGATCTGCAGTATTATCTTTTGCTCTTTTTCTTTTCCTTGCTCCTTTTAGAAACAAATTCTTTGCTTTTGGTTTGGCAGTTCTCTGTTGCTCAAAATATGCAGCCCAAACAGACCAGTGGATGAGCTCTAGGGAAGGTTTTTTTCTTAAAGGGCCTAGGTAAGCTAGCTGCCTTTTGGGAAACATGAGCCTTGATCAGATCTGCCTCTAAATAAACGGTTTGCCTGTGGAAGCATCCCAACCTTTGACAGCCCTCAGACAGTATGGACCTTTGTTGTAAAAAAGCATGGGGGTAGTTGGATACCCAGACTGTTGGAGTTGGGTTTTTTCCATATATCTATGAAGAGTTTATGTGATCTGATGCTCTCAGGATTTTTAGAGGTGGCTATGAAAGGGCTGAAATAGTTTTATTATAATAAGGCATATATATTTTTATAACATAATGTTGATTCTATTCTGCTTTTCAGCTTTCAGAAATTCTGTAATTTCAGTAAAGCTTGAAGGAATTGAGTAGACTCAGTTTATAGAGAGAAGATATTTTGTCTTCTGGATTCATGTGAATGCAAATAAGACTGAAAATCAAGCTTCACACTTCTTCAACATTATCTGTAAATACATTTTTTAAAGACACAGATCATGATTTTTGTGTTGTGACTTTACACATAACTAAGTTAAAGTTTGGTTAAATTCAGTTCTAAGGCTTGTACCAAGACAAATGTAACAAAGGAAGAAAACCCATTTTCATTTTCTGTAGCATTTTTTGCTTGGTGATGTTGCAATTTTTTTTTTACCTCTGAGCAAAACCTGTTATTTCTAGTGGTTAGGAAAGCTTGAGTATGGGAGTTCTGATACTTCAGGTTTTCTTTGGGTTTTTTGATAAATTATTACAATTATGTTTAGACTTTCTTTGTTTCTTTACTGGAGCACACTTTGAAAGACGGTCTAGGAAACTTCAATGAATTTATGAACAACTGAGTAGGAGAGCAGGATTTAAGAAATGAGAAAAAGCTGGGAGTTTCTTCAGAAACCCAGAGTGCAAAAGGCAAATTTTCAGTTTAAGGAAGTTTTTGAAATGTCAGAATCTTTTCTGAGAATAGAAAGAAACTTGAAAACTCATTTTTAAGGACATTTCTCTCTTTTCTCCACTGAGCATTTTCAGTCCATTCAAAATGCTTCTGTAGTTTTTGGAAGTGTGATGTAACATTTAAAATGTGTAAATAGTAATTTCAAATAGAGAAGTATCCCATTCTAGGCATCTGATTACATTGTTAGGTAGGGAACCAAAAGAGTCTTTTTTTCCAAATTCATATTATGGTGAAATTGGCAGATTTTTTTCATTTTGTTTAAAATATGTCAAAATACAATTCCAAGAAAACCATTCTGATCCACTATGACTTTACGCTTTATGTGTAAATTCAGTGCAGGACTTGGAAAAATCTGGTTTACAGAAGGGTTCTGCCTGTTCTCATGCAATGCCACATGGGGGAGTGTTGCCTTTTCTGTAGGGCTTTTTCCCCCATCTGTCATCAAAAGAACTTAAAACTTCTGTAAACTGAGGAGCGGAAGTTCCTGGTAAGCATAAGATATGTTAACTTCAGAGCGTTATTTTCTATTAGTGTTGTGCTACTGGAGCAATTGCAAGTCCCTTGTCAAAACCACAGAAGGTTCCGAATGGCAAAGGATGCTTCTGCACTGTGTTGTACT
>JBCJKH010014327.1:26455-37854 GCA_039877255.1 Loriculus beryllinus | reverse complement strand
TCCAGCTTTCTGGTCTTTCTCCTCCAAACAGCCTTAACCATTCATAACCTCCAGCACACCACAGTTTGTACTGCTCTGGGCTCAGTCTTCACATGCTGTTGCAGGTGTTGCATGCAAATGGCAAAGCCCCCAACCCTAGAAGCCTAATACCTGAGTGAGCAAATTGCCTGTCTGGAACACACATAAAAAGCAGTGTTGAAATCAGAAGCCACTCTCTTACCCTTCGATGAGGCCTCTGCGTGTCCAGCTTGATGAAGGCTGATGCAGCAGTACAACAAAAACCATACAAAAAAAGCTTATGCTCCTTCTAAGGTATGTTACCTGCCTGCTCAGTAGATACACAAGGGGATAAGTAACATTACATACCTGCTAAACCACACCTGTGCTCAATTCCCGTGAAATAAATGGGGAAAATCTGCCAAGAGTTTTGTTTTCAATAAACACAAATACATGGGGTATTTTTTTAGGAATTTTAATATGAAAAAAAAAAATAAAAAATGAGGCTGTCTCATGCTTTGGGAGAAACCGAGCTCTCTGCATCCCAGTATTTATGTCAACACCCAACTAGCCGCTAGGTTTACACCAGCTCTTGCAGACAGGAGGCCTGTCTTGAAAAAACAGCAAAGAAGGAAATGAACCCACAGCAGCAGAGAATATAATTTTTACACCCCAAGTGCTTTATACTCCATGTGGATACTCCATGAGAATTGTTCTTATATAAACATTTCTTCCCCAAACAGATAGAAAGAACAAGTTATTAGCATGTCAGTTTAGAATACCAGAAGTCTAGAGGAATTACCAGCAAGTCTTACTGTATTCTACATAAATAATCCAGGTTGATTTGTGAACTTGCACTCTAGCAGCAGCATTTCTAATGTTCAAAGGCAAAGGCTCAGTACGGAGTCACCACAGTGCTGCTGAGCTGCAGTTGCCAGGAGCAGCACACAATGTAAATGAATCATCACCAACCTGGACTGTCCCTGCGATGCTCAACCAACTTTCACACAGAAGGCAGTAGCATTCTCCAGCTGAGAACATAGCAGGCACATCAGAAGGCAGGAGGATGCCTAGCACCACCACTGCTGTTGTTTGACACTGATACAGTGCAAATCTTACCATACTAGGAAGAAAATAACCCAGCTCAGGAATTCCAGCTGGGTTTGCAAGTTGCACTGGTTAAGTGATGGCTTCATGAGTAGCAGAACTGACAGGGGAGAGACAGGGTGAGGACTGCACTCTTCTCCATGTCCCGCCAATACTTCGGCTCTGCTGGGGGGCCGAAACTGATACTGGTTCCCAGTGTGCATCCTGTCCACAGGCAGAGAAAAGGAAGCCTCTAGATTAAGAGAAATGACTTTCCTTCTTTTAAAGGGATAAGGAATCTTTGAACTTGTTAGGACTAGCTTATAAGTAAACTATAAACAGTCAAGCTTGCAGAGCGTGGCAGAAGGGTTGAGTTTTTTGGTTTGGTTGGTTTTGGTTTGTTTAAAGCAAAAGTCCTGTAAAATTAGGGAGTTAAATTGCAGTATACATTCAATATAAGCAACATTTTGAGCCTGCAAAGGCATCTGAAACAGTCTGGCAAACAGTACCAAAACAGGCAGGCTTTGATATTCTAGCAGTTACTACTTTCCACAAAATTAATCAAAATCACCTCCATTTGTATGAGAATGTTTTATTAAAAATACGCATCTTGTTTCACATAAAAAGAACCAATACTGTAATTAAATACAACTTCAGAAGTTGGACAGGAATTACTTGAAAAAAACACAGGCTCCTGTAATCCCAGAGCACCCTCTGACTGCATCAGCCAGAAATAAACCTCTTCCTGTGTTCAAGGTCTAGAGAGGCCTGTCCTGTACATAGCAAAGTGCTCAGGAAAGAGCAGCTGTACAGTGGCAGGGATACTAATTCACTCACAGCAGCTGGTCCCTGGTGGAGACACATGCAGGAGACATGGGTCCTGCTCCCCTAAACCCCAGAGGCCTGTCACTCCCCAGCCCTGCTGCTGAGCACAATGGTAACCTTCACAAGAGAATTGCTGCAGTGGCCCCTGGCTCAAGTGTCACAGGTTGGCCACTTCTTTCTGTAGAAGAGGAGAAATAAAGCCCAGCACTTCCAGTTAATTTCACTTGGGATCCAGCAGAAACTCACATTAACAGCACTGTTCAAAGAAATCCAGCTGTGCTTCAATGATACAATGGGATGCAATAGTCTTCTGATAAATATGACCTTAAGTGAAAACTGTGCTGGAATCCTCTAACTTCTGGATCCCCACCTCCCACAGCTTGGCTCTATTAGACTTTTGGAAAGACACAATTTTCAAAGTAACAAGTTACCAGCTGAGGCAGCAGCAAATATCAATTGAAAGTTTAGTGCATAAAAATCAAAGAATACAAAGAGCTGTCAGAGACATCTGCTATTTAAAGTGTACAGAACAAAACACTGGCTGCATTTACTCTCTTGTAGAAAACATCAGTTTGGCAGGCTGCCTTTCTTGCTCTCGAGATATTGAAGACTCAGCTGCTTTTAAAATTACTGAGATGTACTCCTCATCCCTCCAAAACTATAAATATGTAAATTCAAAAAGCATACCAGGCACTGACTGTAAACTAACATTCAGCGACCAGCTCATAACATAAGCAAGGCACAAAGAAGAAGAGACACCAGAGCGATGGAGAAGCAAGCAAACATTAAATCACAAACCAGCAGTCCCTTTGCTTTGACCTGACAAAGCCTCTAACAATATGGGCAGCTGAACCAGCAAGAGAATCTGAGGCTGGACAGAGTAACTGTGAAACAAAGTTCAGCTTTGAAGAAACAAGTGGCTTGCACGTCATTATGTGTGTTCTAATCCCATGCAAATCATGATTTGATTAAAGAAATTAAAAGAGATACTTCACCTAACATTATGCCTCATAAACCTAAGAGGGTATTAAATTCATGTAACGTTAGAGCCCTGCATTCTCAAGTGCTTTTTATCATCTACAGTGTTAATTCCTTAGACTGCAATTTAATCAAGCACTTGGTCCAAAAGGCCTGTCACTTTCCTGACCATGCTGGAATTTATGACAGGGATCAGCTTCCTTACTCTATGCTGAAAACCCAGCTCCACCAGCTATAAGACGACGATTCCTCTTAGTATACTGTTATTGCACAGATTGTAACACAAGATTTGCCCAGCACACCATTTGTCCCCATGGAAAAAGAAATGAACTCATTTTCAGGGCCTTCGGTGAGTTCACAGAACTGAAATTTAGGAATTCCTCATTTTTTTTTATTTTTTTTTTTTTTTAGCAAACCAAATTTGTTCTGAGATTCATAAAATACAAATATCCACCGAGCTCCAGAATGCCATCAATCAAAATAACTTTCCTCACTGGAATGAGGTCTTCAACACAAGATCTCAATTCACCAAAATCTGAGCAAATCAGATACTTGCCTTAATTATTACACTCTTCAACTCACTGTCATAAAACTTCCAGGTAATTTCAGAGCCCATATTGAAAAGCTTTGATCCTTAGGGCTGACTTGCTCTGCATTTTAGAAGGAAAAAAATATGACTCAAAGACATCCCAGACTGGGTATCTATAGTCTTTCCTCATCCTTGCAGAGCTACAAGGTGAAACTAACCAGTTATTCAAAACCTCATTTTACAGCAAATAGGAATAGGAAACTTCCTCCACTTGTGAGGTGACAGCACAGGAAATAAATGAATTTTAAAATAGCTCAACTTGAAAGGTGTCGAAGAAAAAGGCTGAAAAGGTTAAGTTGGTAATTAAATCAGCTACAGCGTGAAAAGTCCAACAACCATAAAGAACGACTCTGAAAAATACAGAAGCTCATTGTTACTTGTATATACATTAAAAAAAAAAAAATAATTCTAGATTTAAAAATCTCTCCCCAGGGTTATAATCCCCCTCCTAGAGAGATGTTGTTACAGCTTGTGTACACTGTTCCAAAAGAATCTTCCATAGCCTTCAGAATTCTTCATGGTTTTCCTAATCCATTTTGCAGCAAGTGACATTTCTCTCCAGAACTAATACTTTAAAGCCTACTTGAAAATCCATCTTTAAGATGGCCTTCATATAAAATATTCAAGCTTCTAAACAGACTTTTTAAAATACAGGTGTCTTTTGTTTTAATCACAAAACAGATCCAGTGAATTTGCTAACTCAGTAAAAAAGACTAGAAATAAAAATCACAAAAAAAGTTTCTAGCCTTCAGCAATTCACAAAATGCTATTACAGTACAGAACAACATTATTACGTAAATTAGTTTTTTGTCTTCTGATAGCTACTTTGAAAATAAAGGGTAATTTGACACTTAATTCCATTACGGAAGTTTGTAAGCAGGTAGCTTTTTGTGTGAGCAGTGGAAAACAGACTGCTACAGAACTGGATTAGTCTGCCAAATACCCTTTTCATACATCACATCTTAAAATATGTGTGTCTAGACGAACATGAAAATCTGAACTCCTTGCACCCAGCTCCACTGCCTGCATTTGGATAATGCAGGGGTGCAAGGGTCCACCTATGTAGCTTTTATAATGGGACCAGAATTTAATAGTAGCTTATCAAACAGCAAAGAGGTTCAAACCTGCTCTGACCTCAGGAATCAGAAGGATGAACGGGTGCTATTGTTAGTGTAGTGTCCCAGGAGTAGCAGCAATTTTGTCTGTAGTGAGCTCAGAGTTAAAAAAAATAACCAACAAAACCCAAAAAAAGTTGGTCAGGCAGTAACACACGAGAACAGCAAGAGGCTTGCTAAACTCGCTGCTCCATCGCTTTGCACCTTTGGAAACCTGACCTTACAAATGACTATGCTCAGCACAAGGCAGCAGAGAGAATCAAGCCTGCAATTTCCACGGTCTGAATGAGCACAAGAACTTGGCTTCCAAGAGTTTGTCTTCTTAAGTTGCATGTGTCACAACAGGAATGTCAATTTCCATGGCAGAGAGGCGAGAGCGTGCAGAATATGGCTGGGAAGCATAGCTGTGCATGCTAGGGGCATGGGAATAGAGGGGCTGCCAAAAAGGAGAAGGTAGACTTTTACATGCACAGTACCACAGAAACAGCATAATGGAAGTGAAAAACAGACCACCAGCACTGGCAATGGCAATAAACACAGAGATGTCAAAGCTAAAGATAGGCTCGTATTTTCTGTTCAGATAATTGTTATAAAAAATGACCCAGATTGATGGAGTGAGACAAATGGCACATGCAAGCAGGAACAAGAGGCCAGCCACGAGGTGGCAGCCTGCACTGTTCACAAGGCATTTGGCCAGTTTGAGGTTTGGCACAGTCGATACAAAGGCTGTGTTACACATGCCAATCAAGCAGAGAAACAGAGCCGAGACAGCAGTTAACATACTCAGTGGAAGGGCAAACTGAAGAACACGCAAATCCAGTTGATCGACAGCAGTGTACCACTGTGGGTCATATATCACACAGTCTCTGCTCCCATCGAAGCGAGCGCACTTAATCCAAAGTCCAGTGTAAACTGTCACGTTCCTCTCATTCCTGTTGAATGTGCACAGTCTCATTTGCCTCCAGTTTGGAAGAAGAACTGCTGCAAGGAGTCCAGCTACTGAGGCGGTTCCACTGAGGAAGGCCAAGACGGTTGCTGCATGAACATCCCGGCAGCCCATGCTTGCCCACAGAAGTCTTTCCTGCAATGAAGAAGAGGGGAAAAAAAGTCAGTAGGTGAAAGTTTACAGACACAGGACCAACACTGACTCATCCCAGGTTAATAAACTTGTATGGCAGCTAGTAGGCAGTAACTCTCTGGCACGTTCTTTGCCCTGCACCCTTATGTGGAGATAGCACTACCAAGTTCATGCTTTAATGAAATACTAGGTTCTTTCACAGACTGTTAGGACTGCTCAGCTAACAGATTCCTAAATTCACTGTGATCAAAATCCAAAAGGAGCAGTTGAACATGTAATTCTACATAGCCTTTCATCTTGCGTCACTGCGTGGACTTCTACAGAGTTCAGGTGGAGAAAGTGAATCACTGACTGACTGTGATTCAAGTTCACCCCTCCTCAACTGGCAGCTCCCCCTTTAGCCCAGATGTAGTATCAGAGCAGGACTTTTAAGTCCTACCTTAAAAAGGAATTGCTTAAACCCACCACAGTTAGACTGGACAAGGAATGAATATATACACAGTTATACACATTATAAATAGAACAAATTGTTGATGAGAGCTGCAAAGTAGCAGAGAAGACTCTGCTGATTAATGCGCTATGACTTTTTCAAAAGCAGTTAACAGTTCTTTCACACTATGTCTGCCTCTCAAAAGCAGCTGTCCAAGACACAAGCAATTCCAGAAAGCAGATGGCTTTTCAGAGGTCACATTTTCCTCTTCAAAACAAGTGTTAAATAACACTGCTTCCTTTTCAATATAACCCCTGTCTGCGTACCCAGTACAGTCTCTTACCTGGAGGGATATCGGGAAACAGCCTCAATGACGGCTCTTTTAAAAAGACTCAGTCTGAGTAATCCTCTCCTCTGGGTGCTTGAGATATTTTAAAGAAGCCTAATCCGTAACAGGCACTGAGCATCAACCCCAGAATATATTTGAAGCAAGACACTAAAAATTATAGTACCTAAAAATGAGAGTACCTTCAATAATCTCACTGAGTGCAATTTGGTCATAAACTCCTACTGAAATTTCTTCAAAATCATTACACTGCACTGTGCTTATATTTCTAAAGTCACAAAACAATTCTTTAGGTACCAGCCCTACCTAACATGTACACAAATACCTGAACATCCGTATCTCAGAAAGGTTACGGACATGGTTGCAATCATACAGAACTACGATCTGATCCCTTACTCTCCGTCTACACCTGGAA
The DNA here is from genome assembly GCA_039877255.1 of Loriculus beryllinus. NCBI lineage: Eukaryota > Metazoa > Chordata > Aves > Psittaciformes > Psittacidae > Loriculus > Loriculus beryllinus. The sequence goes on along the minus strand of JBCJKH010014327.1, from coordinate 30,995 downwards.
ACATCAAATACCCAGGAAACTTTTCAGATGAGGAATTTCTACATATACTGGAAGCAGCTGGAATAAGCACAGGAGTGATCATTTTCAGAAACCCACAGTTTGTGCAAATTCATTTGCAAAGGTAGATTATGAAAATCTGGGCAGAGTTAATGCAGGGTGGGCAGAGAGATGTGAGGTTCATCCCTATTCTCTAATACAAGAGGGTGGACAAGAAAAAAGGGGGTATTTTCTTTCCTTCTATGTCACCAAGGTACACTTATGGCACTTATACACTGCCAGGACTTCGGAAAGCACGGGGAAGGAAATTTGTATTCCATTACCTCTACTGTACCAGTTACACAAACAGAAGAAGACTTTAGTCTCTAGTTCATCCTATGGTTGCCAAGTGTGCTAAGACCACCCTGCATACTTTATTTTTGGTAGATATATCAGGACTGCAAGGTAGGGATTTTGTCTGGGCTTTGCTGAGGGTTTCTTTGGGTTTGGTTGGTTGAGGGTTTTTTTTCTGTGGGTGGTGGTGGTTTTGGGTTCATTTTTTTGGGGGGTGTTGGGGTTTTTTTTGTTGTTTTTTTTTTGGGGGGGGGGTTGTTAGTTTGTTTGTTTGTTTTTAATAAAATTAAAGATCCCTTAGTGCTTCTCTCAGCTTAGGAAAGACATAGAAAATCTCATTTTCCCATTAGAGATATCAAGGGAAAGTGAATTTGTAGGTAAGTTATCCATGATCACCCCATCTGAGGGAATGCTGTTGCATGTTGCAAAGCTGCTACCTTTATGGCTGTAATTACGCTTCAGTTACAGGTCCCTGATTAAGTCAGTAACAAAAAAGATGTTGCCTCTAATTAAGATTGATCCAGCATACTTACCAACAGTGTGTTCAAATCAAGAGAAACCGTAGCAACTTCTACAAGTAGGAAGAAAGGTATTACTGAATCTAAGAAATAGAACAAGGAGAGTGTCAGCATCATATTAGTTTCATGCATTTGTTTCAAGCAACAGTGTTTACAGTGTAATTCAGAAATAAGGAATCTCAGATATGCTCACATTAGGCTGACTTCAACACCTTTTTACAATTTCCTCTTAATTAAAAAAAAAAAGCTCACACTACATTTTTTTCCCCTTTTCCCAGGAGCATGTTCTCTTTCTATCTACTCATCTCTGTCTTTATGGAACAGATAAGAAGTGTGCAAACAGCTCCCTTTCTCAAGGGTGTTTCAAGGCACGAAAGTTTTCAGATCCTTGGTTTTATGTTTCTAACAAAATAAACCCCCAAACACACCAAGTCACATAAAATTATTATTTCAGATGTTAGGTTCCAGGCTGCACTTAAACAGCAGGGAGAAGGGGATGCAATTGTTTTTAATGAGAGAAAACAGAACACAGACTCTGAACTGTTTATATACTTGTGGCTCTCTATTCCTTGCTGGCTTCTACACAAAGGAAGTACTGATGATGCCTTTTCAATGGCTGTCCAGCTTTCCCACAGGAAGATAAAGGACCTTTTTTTTTGTGGAGTCTTTACACCTATATGAGGTCCACACCACTCAGTCCCAGGAGCAATTATGCAGGTCATAATGGGAAAATGGCTTTTCTGCTGGACAATGTCAGACCTACAAGGATGCCATTATGTGACTGTTAAGAGCTACAATCTACAGGTGAGTTTGCTGTATTAACATGTACAAGGACATTGAATTTCTCTTAAATCACCTATATCAAACCCTGACATAATCTCACATTTATGTATGTGTAGTCTCCTGTAGTGTAACATCAAAGTATTCTTCTATCAAACCATCCAGGCAAGAGAGAGACCTGACAGCATACATGCAACCCATATCTTTCACTAAACGAGAAAGTGAATTTCCAAGTCTGGAGTCCTCCAATATGAATGCTATTGCATGTAAGACACAGAAATGCAGACAAAATTCAAATCAAGCATTTCCACTACCAACTTAATCAGTCAAGACTGCTATGAATAAACACAGCAATCTGGGGACACTAACTATGCAAGGCTGCAGAGGTTAGCAGCAACACTCTCAACTGCATTAGAGAAGCAGCAGAGCTGAGTTGCTTGTATTTTTTAAGTTTGGGTCTCCAAAAAAGCATTACTGCACAGCTGGGAGCAGCTCTCTTTACTCACTAGTATTTCTCAGCAATTTTAAGCTTTCTGTGCACTCAGTAGCAACCAAAGCCAAGATAAACATGCAGATCTCCCTCTGCAGGGTCACACCCCAAGATACCAGCCAGTGCTCAGTAACAACAACCATAACCAAGCAGAAAATCAGTACTGGCAAACAAACGTGTCGGAAGAGGAGCCTTGCCCATCCCAAGAGTCCCTCCCATTAAATGATGACAACCTGCGGCCACCAGCTGTTGTAACAGATACAGAGCAGGTACGGAATATTCTACAACATCTAACTCTGAAAGTCCTCCATTTCTATAGGCATGGGAGTTCCTTTTATCTTCCCCTACCCGTTTAGTCCATCTGACTTTATTCGCCGTCACAGGTGGTGTTGCACTTCTGAACCAGCTGTCCAAGGGAGGAAAGCACAGTTTGGCTAGGGCAGATGTAAACCCTGTCTTGTCCTGGATTCTAGACACAAGCTTGGCATATCCCAACGACCTTATAGCTTTAATATTCAAGGCTTTTGTATCCTATCCACTAACGTTACCAATCCTCATACCACTTCAGGGACAGATTTTGCCACAGCTCGTATTTTAAACATCTATGCTGCTCTAACAAAAGATGTTTGCTGAAGCTGGTTAAAACCTGGTAGGTCATTAATTGCTCACAAGCTACAAAAATTAAGCAAAGAAGGAAAAAAAGAAAAAAAAAAAGGCCTTTACTAGAGACCTAATTCAGTGATGAGTAAGGCCAGCTCCGTTTCCTCGCACAGCCCTAAGAAGACCACTGCTGTTCCGTAAAGCTCTGCAGGAGAGGTCACAGGAAGAACAATTTATAAACAAACACATTCTCTACCTATCCACAACAGTGTTATCAGTTTAAAAAAATCACCATGACTTTTGTATAACTGACCACCTGCGACTGGAGACCAACAGTTATCCTGTTTCAAGATAGCTGGAAGTAACTGGTATGGAATCAGTACCACCAGTCGCGTTTTCTTCTTCTGGAAATCCATCACACAGTTCAAGTCCTACAAAACTCCCATTAAAATTAAGCCCAGATGCACAGGATTAGAATTAGCATTCCTAGTTAATACATTAGCGTTTTCCAGCATGCCTTGTAGCACGGGTTCCAGCTGATTTGGGAAAAACAGATGACGCCAGCCAAGGCCGAAAACACAAACCCCTCCCCCCCCCCCCCCCCCGAGGTTCAGCTGCTGCCCTTCCTGCCCGGCAAAACCAACCACCACCAGGTGTCCGTGCTCCCGACCTGTGGCACTGCCAACCGGGGCGAGACACTGCACCCACCACCACCACCCCGGCCTACAGACAGCGAAGCCCCCTCAACAGCGGCGCACCGGGCCGGCCCATCAGCCCCTTTACGGCCCGTCAGCCGCCGCCGCCGCCGCCACCCCTATGTCCGCTCCGGCGCTCACCTTCCTGTCAAGGCACGGGGCCACGCAGCGAAGCCACCATCGCCGCGGCGCTGCCCGCCCCGCGCCCGCCGGGGCCGCCTACCCCTCAGGCCCGCGGGAGGCCGCGGCGGGGCTGCGGGTTTAATCCGGCACCGCCGCAGCGCCAGCCCCCGCGGCCGCACTGCAACTCCCAGCGTGCCCCGCGGGCCCGTATCCGGTGCGCGGGGCGGGCCGCGCAGGACGCGTGTTGCGCTCCGCGCGGTTGCGGTGCGCAGGGGTTCCGCGGGTGGGGAGGGCGGTGCTGGAAACACGGCCCTTACGTGGGGCGGTTGTGTCCGTAACGGGCGAGGAGCCGGTGGCGGCTCCCAAAGCAGCTGTTATAGCGGAGGGCGGCGGGGTACAGGCCTGGCCCTGGGACATGCGGAGCGCCTGCGTTTGCTGCTGCTTCTTTCCTTCGCTTATTAAACTGTGTTTACCTTAACCCACAAGTTACCGTACACCTTAACTGTTCGTTACAACTCTTCATGCACAGCTTAAATAAAGCCAAGGTTGTTCCCATCCTTCCCCCCCTCCCCATTTATGTGTGAGATTAAACTAGTGTTCAAGAAATCTGACAAAATCCATGTTATTTTCAACGATGAAATAAATGAAGTATCAAAAAATGCTTGCAGCCCATATTTTACTTTGGTGAAAACATGCTAACCCCAAACACAGTAAAGTTAAGAGGAAAACAGGAATAAGAATCAATGATAATAGAATTGGATTACGATAAATCACACCTTTCTTCCCAGTGACTGCTCTAACAAAATTTAGAGAAGCAGGGTTTTGTAAGTGCGCTTACAAAACACCAAGTAACTCGGAGAAAACTCCAGGAACAAACTTGCCAACAAAGCTTTCAAGCTGACAAGCAGGTATTCTTTATTGCGGCGCCGGGAGACACAGGGGACTGCTCCTCCTAACGTGTGTCCCTGTATTGCTGTACAGGCCACCCTTATATAGTCACTGGG